>JBAGKK010481223.1:0-17004 GCA_037177015.1 Euceroptres primus
TAACTTGAAAATTAGAAATTGTCAGCTCTTTGAATTTTTGTGAAATTTAGTGAATTTATAGACAATTTTGAAAACGGGCGTAGCTTGCATTTTTGGAAATGCGTGTAAGGTAAATATTTTTCCTAAAATTACTCTCTGAAACGAATAAATTCAGCCATTAAACATTAAAATCGGTTATAAATTCCATCTTTTTCTTTCAAAAAAAAGTTTCTCAGATAATTTTAAATCGAAAAATCGAATACTTCGTTTTTGGCTGTTTTTGTGTATCTACTATTAGGAAGAAAATCGCCAGATAAATCGTTGTCATGGTTGCGGAGAATTTTGGTTGAAATTAAAAAAAATCTTTGGAATGACCCATATGCGTGTTCCAAGTATATCTACGTAAAATATTAAACAGTTTATTTGCTTTAAAGGTTAATGAAAAGACTGCAGATATTCAAGCTCAAGTCGTGGAATCTCCACAGCAACTAAGAGTACAATTACAAGAACTTGAAAAACAAAGGGATTTGAATATACAGGAGAGAGAGTTGAAATATGAGTCAATTAAAGAAAAGAAAAAACTGCTTGAACGCAGAGAAAACATCCAGGCATTCATTCAGAAGCAAGCAGAAATACTGGTCCAAGTACTTAAAATGCATGAAGAAAAAAAGTATGAATACAAATGGAGAAAAATATTTATTTATTTTTTAAATAAATCCAATAGTCCAAAGACCAATTACAGGATTACATATTAAGTAACTTAGTGGCGAACGCATAGAAAACTAAATTAATTATGAGCTTAACTGAGCAAGTATTATTCTAATTGTTATAAAGTGCATTGTACTTGAAATTAACCCTAGAAAGATAGGGTTCTTCACTAAGCTATTAAAGGTAGGGGTGAGTAACTTTTACTCCCTAGTTGAAAAATTCGCAGATACTGTTCAAAAACCTTTTATTCGTTACGTAGACTAGTTACGTAACTAGTCTACGTAACGAATTAGTAATTAATTAATTTAATTAATTAGTAATTAATTAATTAATTACTAATTCTCATTAGTAATCAAAAGGAACATATCTGTATCAGAAAATAAACACTATGAGTAAGATTTACTCACGTCTATCCTAGGGTTAAAATAGTGCGACCTAACTAGTTTGCTAGAGCCATCAAGTTACAGATCTCAGATGCGAATGATTGCAAAGATTGGTTGAACTAAATCAATTATCATTTTTGATAATCAACATTTATCATTTTGATAATCATCAATCATTTTGATATCATTGTCTTGTATAGTTCATTAAAGACCCCGCATAATTTAAAGATCGGAGAATTTACAGCCGAAGTTGAAGTAGGGAAGTAAAATTGCACTTTCTCCCTAGCATCATACTGATATACTGCAATTGGAATCTCAGATAAAAGATAGCTACTATCAATGTGTCCATTTAAAATCTTAAATAAAAATGAAATCATTGTGACTTTTCGCCTATTTTCTAAGGACCATTCATTAAATGTGTGACATAGCAGCTGAAAAATATGTTTCTAGTTAACATAATTCTTTACAGAAATTATAAACAAATTATTTTCAGAGAAATGGCGAAGAAAGTAGAAAATATTATAAAGGAACAAGTGAAAATCCAAGATCTCATTTCTGGTTTAGAAAAGAATAAAGAAATTCAGCAAAATCACTGCAGCGCCTCTGAAATCACTGAGTTGAATCAACAAGTTGAACAACGCATTTTGCCTCTTCGCGGCGAACTTACACAGTTATCGAAGTAAGTAAAACATTTCTTTCCAATGAAAACGCTATGACAGTCATTGGTGAAAAAATATAATGAAATTAATCGCCTGTCCTTTTTGTTTTATTTTAGAGAAAGAAAGGAATTAGATGTTCAAATCAAAGAAGAACAAGAAAGATATCGAGAAGCACTTTTGCAAATGGATGGTGTAAACGAAGAGACAATGATTTTGGAGAAAGAAACTTCCGATTTTCTAAAACAGTGCCAGGAACTTTATAACCAAGAAATTTCCGAAGTAAGGCGTTAATTAAAATACACGCGAAAAATTAACTAAGTTTGATGTGCCTAATTTTCTAATCCATTAACTTCTTTTCTAGAATGCGGAAATAAGTCAACTCTTGGAAGATTCGTGCAAAGAATGAGATTGGGAGTTATGTAAATTAAATGGGAATGTAAAATGTGAGGATTAAAATAAAAACTATTTTTAGAATATACGCACTTCATATTTTTTGTAACATTATTATTGATCGATTTTACTACATGAATCCGATTTTTCACCTAGTTGGAAACTTAGAAGCTAGAAGACTTCTAAAATGTCCGGCAACTGTTGACATTACCAAAAGTTTGCAAACCTCTATACAACTTCAAAATTCAAGTGCAAAATAACGTAAAATCTCTATAACTGATCACATTTTTCCTAAACAAGTCGTAAATAAAGAATACGTATCTCTAATATTAAAATTAAGTACTCTTACATACAAAATACATACAACTTTTGCCAAACGGCGCTGAAGAGATCAGAAATTCATAGATATAAAAAATATGTAACGGATTCAGAATTATTAAATGACTCACCATGGTTTCAACAAGTAAACGACTATAAATTTAATTTCATCTTATACGCACTACATATATATTTTATGTAGACGAAAATGCAAAGATTAAACTCTATACGATAAATATAAAAATAAATAAAAACGTTTTACACTGTGCTAACCTGAATGGATAACACTCCAGATTCTGAGTCGTTATATGTTCTTGTTAAACTAACAGCCGAATCCAAATTAATACCTTCAGCACCTTCGCCACTCGCAGCTAATCTATCGCTATCAATTAAACTCGTGTTAGTATCTACCACTGTTGAATTATTTTCTCCACCAAGAATTTTCTTTCTTGCACCATTAACACTTGCTTCTGTTTCTCCCAACTCATTATTCAAGATTGATCGACTTCCTCTCGTATTCTCCTTCAAAATTCCTTGCGAACCGAACTTTTTATCCTTCTCATTTCCCGGCACATAATTGTTTTTGAGTGCTCTTCCTTCCTTTTCCTTGGGTTTTTTCCCGAGTCCTGAGAAATTTGTAATTTTTGATCCAACTTTTGTATCCTTCGATTGACGCATAGAGCCAGAGCGATTGGTTTCCGCCACTTCTTGATCTTCCGTGATTGACTTTAAGTTGCTTTTATTCTCAGCACCCGTTTCTTCTTTTGCTACTTGAATTGGAATATCATCTGGAAAATCATTTAAATTTATTGTAGATATTAAAATACATATTATTAAATTAAAATGCACTTTATTACAATACATTAATTAGGTCATTTCAAATTTCTTCAACTTACATTCTCATCATTTGAGAATAAGGTATTATTGAGAAAGATTTTTCACAGTCAGTTCCTTTTTTCCCCTATTATTCTTAAAATCCTCTAAAACCCCTTTATTTAAGAACTTTATTACTTCCCCCCCCCCTTTTTTAAATTTAAAGTTCTGATTAATTTTCCAAGAATTATGAGAAATAGAAACTTAAGTTATTCAAAAACATTTACCAAATTTTCCATTATTTCTAAATTTTCAAATCTTCCAAACTGTTTCGTAGCCGACTAAAATCTTCCAATTTTTTTCAGAATACTTCAAAATCTAGAAGACTCCCAAAACTTTTTAAAATCCTCCAGAATCTTCAAAACTTATCTGAAATCTGTTAAAATGCTCCAAAATATTCGAGATTTCGAGAATATTTTGGGTTCTCCTATAATAGTAATTTTAAAAATTATACCAAAATTCTTTAATATTCTACGAAACTGTTCCAAAATCTTATAAACGGCTCTAAAATCTTCTGATTTGTTCCGTGAACTTCTAGAATCTTCTAATCGTTTCCAGTATTCTCCTGAATTTTTTAGAATCCTAAATCGTAAAAAGACTTGAAATTTTCTCAAATCCTAGAGAATCCTCAAAACTCATCTGCAATCTGTAAAAATTCTTCAAAATATTCGAGACTTTTCTAAAATCTACGATCATCTAGATTCTTTTGGATTCTTCCATAATCTTTTTGGTTCTTCCATAATATTTTGGGTTCTGCTGTGATAATCTTATAATACAAAATCTTAAAGATTATCTCAAAATTCTTGACTATTCTCCAAAATATAGTAGATTATTCCAGAATCTTCTAAAATCCTCAAGAATATTCTGAACTTCAGAATTTCCAGAATTCTGCAGCATCATTTAGATTTCTCTAAAACCTTCAAGACTTCCATAATCTTGAAGAAGCTTTTTAACTGTTTTCAGAATCTTACAAAAATTCTGTAGACTTTTTGAAAGTCTTCAAAAAACAATCTAGAAAAAACTAGAAGATTTTAGACGTTTATGGCAGAATTCAAAAGATTTTTGAGGATTTTAAAAGATTCTGAAACAGTATAGAAGATTTAGATGACAAATTTTTTTATGCATAATAGATTTTGCAGTGTTTTTGACAATTTTAGAAGACTGAAAAAACCTGTATATCTCTGTAAAAGTTTAAAAGACCCTGGAAGGTTTTAGAAGGTCCTAAAAAACCTGAAAGAATCAGAAAGTCTCAGAAAGATTCCAAAATATTCTAAAAAATCTAGATTGTAGAAAATTTTGAGGGATTTCAGAAGATTTAAAGAATTTATAAGTATAGGTAGAGAATTCTGGAGAGTTTCAAATATTCTGAAAGTCTAGAAATTGTTTGTGGAGTGTTTTATTACCTTCTACACAGGAGTCTAAGATTTTTGAGGATTTTTTAAAATTCTGGAGAATTGCAGCAGACTCATTTTGGAAATTTGATTTGTTAAAAATTTTAAAATTTGTTTACTTCTTAATTTCACAACTCACAATATAAAGCTTCTGATAATATTTTTATGATATTTAATGGCTAATTTCGTTGCAGTCATCAAAAGATTAACTGAAATATTTATTTCCTTTCTTGAGTTTTCTCATAAAAATTTCTAGGTATTAAAAAAATCCCCTGTTTCGAAAAATAAATCCCCTATTTTCTCTAAAATTTAACTATAGAACTGCTGTAATCCATGTAATGATTCTTATTTAGTTTTATTCAACCTTTTTTCTTATATACCTTTAGGATTAAATTCAATATTCCAACCATGTAAAGTATTTTGAATAAATAAGGAACGTTAGGCTAACAAAACTTATCCGAAATCTGTAAAAATGCTCCAAAATATTCGAGACTGTTTCAGAATCTTTTGGGTTCTCCTCTCGAAATTTTCTCAAATCCTGTAGAATCTTCAAAACCTATCTGCAGTCCGTAAAAATTCTCCAAAACATACGAGACTGTTCTAAAATCTACAATCATCTAGATTCTTTTGGATTCTTCTATAATCTTTTGGATTCTGCTGTGATAATCTTATAATACAAAATCTTAAAGATTATCCCAAAATTCTTGACTATTAGACAAAATGTAGTAGATTATTCTAGAATCTTCTAAAATCCTCCAGAATATTCTGAACTTCAGAATTTCCAGAATTCTGCAGAATCATTTAGATTCCTCTAAAACCTACAAGACTACAAGACTTTTCAGAATCTTACAAAAATTCTGTAGACTTTTTGAAAGTCTTCAAAAAACAATCTAGAAAAAACTAGAAGATTTTAGACGTTTATGACAGAATTCAAAAGATTTTTGAGGATTTTAAAAAATTCTGAAACAGTATAGAAGATTTAGATGACAGATTTTTTATGCATAATAGATTTTGCAGTGTTTTTGAAAATTTTAGAAGACTGAAAAAACCTGTATATCTCTGTAAAATTTCCAAAGACCTTGGAAGGATTTAGAAGGTCCTAGAAAATGCTGAAAGAATCAGAAAGTCTCAGAAAGATTCCAAAACATTCTAAAAAATCTAGATTGTAGAGGATTTTAAGGGATTTCAGAAGATTTAAAGAATTTACAAGTATAGGTAGAAGAAGAAAAGATTCTAGAAGTTTGTCGAAAAGTTCAGAAAATTTCATGAAGAATTTTAGAAAATTCTGGAGAGTTTCAAATATTCTGAAAGTCTATAAATTGTTTGTGGAGTGTTTTATTACATTCTACACAGGAATCTAAGATTTTTGAGGATTTTTTAAGATTCTGGAGAATTGCAGCAGACTCATTTTGGAAATTTGATTTGTTAAAAATTCGGCTGTTTCTTAATTTCACAATTCACATTATAAAGCTTCTGATATTTTTATGATATTTAATGGCTGATTTCGTTGCAGTCATCAAAACATTAACTGAGATATTTATTTCCTTTCTTAAGTTTTTCTTATAAAATTTTCTACGTATTAAAAAAAATCTCCTGTTTCGAAAAATAAATCCCCTATTTTCCCTAAAATTTAACTACTGAACTGCTGCGATCCCTGTAATGATTCTTATTTAGTTTTATGTAACCTTTCTTCTTATATGCCTTTAAGATTAAATTCAATATTTCAACCATAATATAAAATATTTTGAATAAATAAGGAACATTAGGCTAACAAATTTGAAACATCTTTCTCATTAAGTTCATTAAAGATAAGATTTGAGTGGTACAATTTGTACGCACGAGTTCTAAATACATGATCTATAAAATGATATATTTTAAATTGAAAATGATATTTGTTCATGTGCAACACTCTTTTCCTTTGTGATTTCTACAAGTGATGCAGCATATTCAGTGAAATTGAAACAGTATTCTGATAGGCGTGTTTTTATAACGAATTGCTGTAATAGAAAGTGTATCTAACGAACAAAAATACATATGCAAAAAAATTTGTGAGTATTATTAAATAATTGCGAGTGAATCAGTGACAGCTAAAGCGTCGTAGGTCGCAGCTAGCTATCAAATTTTCTTTATACCGAAAACTCGGCGAAGAAGATACAGGAGAGCATAGACTCATTCGCCTGCTTCCTCCGGAATATAAAATCTCACTTGATCCTCCAACGGCTTCGCCAAGTGCTTGTTCCTCCATTACTCGATACAAACGTGCACCAGCGCTTAATCGATTCTCGTCTCTAGGTGATTCACTTTTTTCTTTTGAATTTCTTCGAGATTTACGCTGCACGTCGTCTTGTACGCCAACAGTAGGAGAACCAGACTTTTTTGACTTTAGATCTTTGCCTTTCTTAGGTGAAACTTTTATTGGGGAACCTTGACTACTAGACATGCTCTCTCGTCTTGAATTTTCGACTGATGAGGAAGAGTTCGTTTTTGCAACTTCATCCTCATCCATGTAATTTATAACTGGCTGTTTCCAAAATTTTGTTCGACGCTTTGTATTGCCAGGTGTAACTGTCGATTGCTGTTTTTCAATTTGTTTTGGCTCCGTTGACTCAAATAAATTCTCGTCCAGGTCGTCTATGATATTCAGATGTTACAGAGTGCATTTTATGGAACTTATGATTATGAGTGACTTTATGATTTTATGAGACTTATGATTATATTCTTATCTACCTCTTACGTCTGATAATAATTAATAGTATAGTAAAGAAAGGCAGATAAGGAAATATAATCATACATGAAAGTATGGTATGTAAAAATTGTTTTTAAATGATGAGCGTTGCGAGTTACCTTTAGACAGCTAAATATAAACTTTCTTTTTGCTCATGAGGGATATCACCCAACTTCTTAAGTTTTAGAAAATACTATTTGGATGTTGATGGTGAAATTGCAATTTCATCATCAACATCCAAATATTATTTTAACTGAGGATCGATACAACTCCTTTCTTAAACATTTAGAAAATACGTTCATAAATTTTCAGTTTAAAAATGTATTGTACTCACCTGGTAATTTTTTAGTGCGGAAGGATGCATTTGTAATCATAGACTTAGACATGACTGTTCCGGTGCTTGTAGATGACATAGCCACTCCAATCCCTGTAGAATTGTCACCTGGTTGCGCTGAAAATAAAGAAAATAAATTTATTATATCAATAATATGTCAATATAGTAATCAAGTTTATTAATTACCTGGAGGTCCAGAGCTACTGGAATTACGTACTGCATTCGTAATCAACATAACATTGGCATAAATTTCATAACACGCTCTGTTGTGGATATCTTCTACGGCTTGATTTGCGACATACCAACAATCATTGTACCTATTGCAATTAAAAGCATTATTTATTTTTAATCAATCTCTAGTTAATAATGTTCGTTATCCCAAGAAAATACTTACATTGCAAAATAAATTGCATGAAGAAATTCAAGTAGAAACTGACTTGAAACAGGAATTCGAGGTAACAACCTTGGAACAAAAATTGATTCGCTATTGTATGAAGATCTTTGATGATGACCTGGCTTCATAAATCCTTGAGTTACAAGTCTGAAAAAACAAAAAGTGTAGGATTATTTAATTTACTGCAAAATAAGAAAAAAAACCTACACCCATAATACAAAATATTCTATTCAGATTCCTGGAATATTCCATTGGAATATTGGGAATATTCTCAGGGAATATTCTAAGAACCTAAAAATGTTCTACATATGGAATATTCCCGGGGAATGTTTTAGACATATTCCTGCGGAATATTGGAACTTTACTCTGATTGTTCCTGTGGAATATTCCCGGAACGTTACCCTGGAAGTCTCTTAAATGTTTTCGTGTAATATTCCTGATACATTACCCGGAAAGTGTCCTAAATGTTCCTATGGAATATTGCTGGACTATCGTCCCGAAATAAATTAGAAAATTTAAAAAATATTTGTATTGTTAAAAGTACTCTTATTCGGTTTTATGAGACTGAATCATAAAAATCAATTAATGCTTCTTGGGTATTTATTTTATCTACATACAGGACATAATTATTAAATAAATACATAACATTTGTACAATGTCGGCATTTAGCTTAAAAATTACGTTTTTTAAAACAATTTTAGTTTAAAACAATTATACAAAGACTTTTTTTATTATAATGGTATTCCAATTTAAATTGAGGATAAGTCATAATCGACAATAAGGTGACAATTCGACATTTCAATTACTTAAATGCTAAAATTCTAATGTAGAACACCTTTTATTCGATTAATTCCAAAGAATTATCCATATTGTATTTGAATTGAACATTTCATTAAGGGTATTTGATACACAATGATGTCACGAATTACTGACCAATTTTTTATATATATTCAGCGCGTTTATTAAGAGAGAAATGCAATTTAATTCTGAAATTTGAGAAAATAGTAAGGAATGTATCAAGGAATCGATGTCTGGTGCGTTTCAATTTTTATTTTTAAAAAAATTATTTTTGAAATTTTTTTTTCGAAATAAAAACTAAAACGCACCAGACATCGATGCCTAGATATATTCTTTATTATTTCCCAAAATTTCAGCATTATATTTGCACTTCTCTCTTAATAAACCCACTGTGAATGTAAATAAAAAATCGGTCGGTAATTCGTGACGTCATTAGGTATCACATACCCTTAAAATATTTCATATTATTATTATGGTTAACATTATTATTATATTTAAGAATATAATTCAATTCCACATACACTCGTCGCGCGTAAACTGACCGGGCTCGGGGGTAGTCGGCGAGTTCGCGGGCGCTATAAATCACCGGATTTAAAGCGTCGAGCGAACACTCTTATGTCAACATTCAGAACCGCATATAGTCTCTGAACGTACAAAAGTAAATGCGCAGAGAGTCGCGAGAGCGATGGCGCCGTCGCGACATCGCGACAGAAGCAGTCGAGCGTGAAGAACATTGAAGCCGGCTAGTTAAGGAGCGGAATATAGACAAGCGATGAGTGTAGATTATAATAGCAAAAATTAAATTCCAAACTTATTACGATTATTACGATATTACTGATAATTTGCACCTTTTTAATTTTATACACACCTAGTTGTAGAAATAATATCTTTTTCCATTGACCTCTTTTGATGTTGAATTTATAAAATCCATCTATTATATTTTTAGAACATTTTCAAAATTGAGAGCTTTAAGGAAATATTAGTTCTTTAATTTCAAAAGTACTTCTGTAAGAAATTCACGTATAATTTAATTTTAAAAACGTCATCATGTGATTTAGACTTTTTCACACTCTTCAGAAATTAATATAAAAATATTATGTTTACAATGATGAATAATAACCCCGAAAAATGCTGTTATATATTATTATTATTATATATTAAAATTATATAATCTAAATTATATATTATATATATTATTATTATATATTAAAAAATAAATGCGAGACTAAGTTAAGGGGTTGTATCACCTTGACGTACTGAAAAATAAGGCTTTTCTTAGGAATTTTTTTCTTCACTACTAATAAAACAACAAAAAATGGTTTTAAGAGTTTATTCTATATGTCATTAGGTATACAAAACAATTTTTTTATTTAATACAAAATGGCGGCGTAGGAGTAGCTAAAGCGAAACCATGTTTTTCAGTTTGGTGGGCAATAACTCGAGCAATTTTCATCCGATTGACTTGAAATTTGGTAAAAAATCGACCTTAATTTGTTTATAAAAAAATGTTATTGTTAATCAATCATAAAAACCGTGTATACCGCTTTAGATAATCTATCTAAGAAGCTACAGGTAAAATTTCAAGTCAATCGGATGAAAATTGCTCAAGATGCACTGCTCACCAAATTGAAAAACAAGGTTTCGCTTTAGCTACTCCTACACCGCCATTTTGTATTAAATAAAAAAAAAAAGAAAATTGTTTTGTATACCTCACTGACAAATTTTGAGAAATTAGAATAGACTTCATTATGTGTCGAATCCACAAGTATCTAGTCGATATTTTTCTTGGTTTATTCTGAGGCAGCCTTTTTTGATAAATTGTGATATAACTTAATGGATAGGTAATAACTTTCTGTAAATTATAAAAAATATATGCTCTTTCTATAAAGACAAAAAAAATTCAGCTGGAAAAATAATGAAGTGAGTAATAAGCGAGCACCAAATTTTTTCAAATAGAAGAACTTTAAATTATTCCAACAGCTTACTTCATTCATTTTCTGTCATAATAATCAATACAACTCATTTAGATATAATATTACCATTTCTTTTTTAATCTATATACAATCATTATCGTTTCAGTTAGATAATAAATTTGCAGAAAATGGTAGTTATAGAATAGATCAAGAAAGAAGAATGTCGACAAAAAACTTAGAATGGAACACATCATGTATGTCTCATTCTAATTTCTTTAATATTCTTAGAGGTTACATAGCATGCTCGGTGGGCTTGAGATACTTTTAACCCGAAGGTCGTCCGAAATGAAATTTTCTTGTTGAATATGAAAGTAGGTACCCTTAAGATGATTTTAAGCCCAAAATCAAAATCTTTTGTCGGGGGCTTTTCAAATAAATCAAATTTGTAGTATCGATTACCTATGTGATTTCGATTTTTTCAATAAACCCCCGATAAAAAATTTTTTATCGAGGGTTTATTGAAAAAATCGAAATTTAGTGTTTCACAGTGTTTTACATAAGGACTATTATTGATTGGCTTGTCAACCGAATTTCGGCCGTATCGCATAGGTAATCGATACTACAAATTCGATTTACTTGAAAAGCCCCCGACAAAAGATTTTGATTTTGGGCTTAAAATCATCGTAAGGGTACCTACTTTCATATTCAACAAGAAAATTTAATTTCGGACGACCTTCGGGTTAAAAGTATCTCAAGCCCACCGTGCATGGACATCTGTCTAAACATTATATGTATGAATAAACTTCGTATAAATTATTCGTTCAGTTGAGCCACCCTTTTCTCATTTTAATTATTTCACCATTAATTCAGTCTGGTATTTATTCATTATTTTATGATAGCTTTTTTTGGAGTTCAATATTGTGAAAATATTTTTACCTGCATTTATAATATAATTTATATTAATTTTAGAAGAGATTGTAAAAGTAAGAAAAATTAAATTAAATAATAAATAATAATTGTAAATTAAGAAAAATGTTTTGAAAATCGAATTAAATAGCAATTTTTTCTCAAAACGCTTTCGAAATTGAGGAACTATTATTTCCTGAAAGCCTTAATGTTTGAATATTGGATATAATTTGAAAATATAAGTTGAATATTTTAAACTGAAGGAAAGAAGATTTTATGTTTACTATGTCCAGGATTATACAAAATTAAAAAGGTGTAAATTATCAATAATATTTCATACCGTAATAGGTTTGGAGTTTAAATTTTGATAATAATGGTGTAAAATTAAAATTATATTTTCTAAATAATGCTTCATTTAACTCACACCTTATTCTCTTAAGTCTTCCCTTCTCAAGTTTTTTTAAAAACAATATTTGCAAACTAACACTTGCAACAAAACACTTGCATTTAAGGAATTGAAAAAATGTCGAATTTTCAACATGTAGACTGTATCCTATCGTCAATTTAAAAGAATATTGTAATACGATCATAATGACTTTGTATAAATGTCTTTGTATACAAAGAAAAGACAAAAATGTCTTTGTATAATTCTCTAGGCCACATAAAAAAAATTGTTTGAAAACATCATTGTGAAAATATTACCGATTTTGTAAAAATGTTATTTGATTACTTAAGAATGTATGTATATAATATGTAGATTATAAAATAAAGCACAAGAATCCTAGATTCATTTTTATTACTGAATTTTCTATGAGCGAAAAAGTTTAAAAATTTCTAGTTTCTTTAGGGTTAACGATACGAGAATATTCCATGGAAACATTCAAGACACTTTCAGGGCAATGCTTCAGCAAAGATATTATATCTTTGGTTCCAGGAATATTTTACGGGAACATTCAAGAGACTTCCAGGGCAACGTTACGGGAATATTTCACAGGAACAATCAGGGCACATTCAGGGTCATGTTTCAATATTCCGCTGGAATATTCCCGGAAAATTCCTCGAGAATGTTCCAGATGTAGGATATTTTAAGATTCCTGCAATATCGCTGAAATATTCTCTGAGAATATTCATAATGTTCCAATGGAATATTCCGGGAATGTGAATGGAATATTCCGTGCTATGGGGGTAATAAGAAAAGAACTTACTTTGTCGCAACTTTACATAATTGCTCCAACGAATACTTTGATATAAATGAAAGCTGCTGATTGTAGATAAAAAGTAAAGCAGTCATTACTTTTAATCTATTTTGGGCATTTAGCATTTCTACTTGCTGCAATGGTCCCCAGGTAACAAGTTTTGTATTGCATTCTTCGAAACGGCGAACAGCACTTTCCGTCAAGGATGCAGGTGCCAGGCTAGAAGGCTGACAGAAAAATATAAAATCAGGAACTTTTACGAAATTAAGGGTCATGTTTTACATTTCTCCAATAATTGTAACAAACTGTGAATAATAAGATTGCAGAAAAGGATGAGCAGACTGAGAATAAAGGTCCTACATATTTTAAAATTAGGTGGCACTAGTTTAAATTGCGATCGACAAGGAACTCAATTCGAAACTAATTAGTTTTGTATGGATTAAAACTAAAATAAAATGTAATTTTGATTTAATTGCTCGGTAAAACTTTTATTTTTAGTCTACCTGTTTTGTTCAGTCTACTTCATCAAAATATTTACTATTTGATAAAATTATTGGACAAATTAAAAAAATGCCCCTTAGGAATTAAAAACAGGAAAAATCAGTTAAAAACTTAAATTAAAGAATCAAAGAAAAAGTTCTGAGTTGTTTCAGGAAAACTGTAACGGAGTTATTAATAGGATAATCATACTTCATGATAAATCGATAGCATGGCTAAAGAGGGCAGCCTGAAAGATACTACTTTTGGCTGGCCATTTGTATCTACAATTTCCAGATTGTACAATCCAATCAGCAATGTTTCCACTGTCCGACAATTCTGTAATTACAATAAATATCCGTAATTCATTTGTTTCTGAAATCTGGTTAAGTTCGAAGGATCTTCAAAGATGAAAACATAATGTAAAATTGGAACGTTTTGTCGGGATCATAACATTATATAATAGTAACACATCATTTGTATGAATGACATCGACAAAAGAAAAACCTATCATTTTCTAAACTGTTATTTAGTTAAGTCCTTGACATTATGCTCTTACATTGCATATGACGGAATATGTTTGCGTTAACTTTTGCTTCATCAAATCATATACCTATATTCTGTTTTTTTAAATTTTCTAGACACTCATACTATATTAATTC
The DNA here is from genome assembly GCA_037177015.1 of Euceroptres primus. NCBI lineage: Eukaryota > Metazoa > Arthropoda > Insecta > Hymenoptera > Figitidae > Euceroptres > Euceroptres primus. The sequence continues at coordinate 14,107 of JBAGKK010481223.1, forward strand.
TTACCGTAATATCGCCATGGGCAATAGAGTTTAAATATATGTATATCAGAGTTGGCAAAAATTGCACCGTGAACCGTTCAAGCTCAGTTTCTTGCGACCGATAAAAATCAAATAATTTGTTGCACACAGTATCGATCAGCTGAAACAATTAAAATTACAACAAATTGTATACAAAACAAAAACAATTAATCAATCCTTCTGCCAAGGGCGAAATTAAGATTTCTTTGAAACTTGAAAATTGTACCTGATTATATTTAGTACGCTCTTCCAGCAGAACATAAATTGCTCTTTCTATCTCATTATCTTGTGAAAGGGTACTTGCAAAAGTGTGTAATTCGGCTGGAGAAAGATCCGCACAATCAGCAAGCCATTCATTAATAAGACTTTCTGTCATTTTCAGGATTTCATCAAATTTCATTGGTAACACATTGCAGAGTAGTTCAGCACCTGAAATAATATATCTTTGATGCAATCACTGCTCAGTCTAAACAATTTCAATTAGAAACATTAGAAAGAAATCTTTAACCTATAAAACTAACCTTATGAAAAGTGTATAAAATAAAATAAAAAGTAAAATAAAATCCATGATTTTAGTGGTTAAACAGTTTGAAATATGAATTGTTTATTGTATTCATAAATAATTGATACCACACCTTTAAGAACTTCGTTTAAATAAATATCACTGTCAACAGGCGTAATTCAAATCAGGTCACTTGCAAATGCATTAACCTATAAATTAAACAAACATCTGTGTAAACGATGTAAACTTTAGGATTGACAGACGACTGATTTAATAGTGTAGTGACTGATTTGACTGATTAAATCCAATTAAATCCCACTATCCACTGTGTCTGTGATTCATTCAACAGCTGATTGCTGTCTGCTTCTGTCAAATCAAGTGCGCAAGCGCAATTTTGCCGGCGGGAAGTTTGGTATCTTACTCAAATATCTGTTTATACATTTTACATATACGTGCAATATAGTTTGCATAATAGAGAATAAACTACTTTAGATTTAAAAAAACTATTACAACAGTATGAAATGTATCCTTGATTTACGTAAAATAATGAATTCGACTCTAACCTTCAAATTAAATATTTTCACGTTTTTTATATTTTATCTTACTGAAATATTTGTTTATATGCACTTCAATATAGTTTGCATAATTCAGAAAGAATTACTTTAGATAAAAAAAAAACTATTAGAGTAATAGAAATGTATCCTTATTTATGTAAAGTAATATAATAATTTCTAACCTCCAAATTCAGTATTTTTTGAAACACGTGTACGGTATTTTGTATGTATGAATATGTACTTTCAACGTATGACGTATGTTTAGCGTACGGAAAAGTAGATGAAGCATGAAGCGACGTGGGAAATTTACATTATCACGTTGCTGCGCATGCGCGGAGTATAGAAACTCCGTTTTTTGTACCGTGCGCATGTGCAGCGACGCGGGAAAATGTTTTTAAAATGCTCACAGTCGGACCTCCACCATGTAATGATTTCGGGGGGAGTTATTACTTGATGGAGGTAGCTCGGAGGGGAAATTAATTGGAAGTTACGCAGCAGGCATTTGCGCACACACGTATGTATTCATGCGTGGGTGTAAACTATGCATAGGTTATGTGTACACGCGGGATTCCATCTGCGCAAGCGTTAACTACTATGATCTACTATTAACGGCTAATGGTGGGAGCAGCAGATGAGGGGAATATGACATGGTGGAAGTTTACATGGTGGAGGTCCGACTGTATATACTTTTTCTATACTTTTGTATAGACTAAGCACATATTGTAAATTAGCACATATTGTTTTTTTTTTGCTTGTCACTTTTGTATTTGTCGGGTTCACCCGAAAACCCGCATACAACTCGCGAACCCGCAATCAGTCCGCAAACGTGAAATCGATCTACAATCGGACCTCCACCATATAATAATTTCGGGGAGAGTTATTACTTGATGGAGGTAACTCGGAGGGGAAATTGGAGGTTGCGCAGCAGGCATTTACGCACACACGTATGTATCCATGTGTGTGTGTATACTGTGTATAGGGTATGTGTACACGCGGGACACCATCTGCGCAAGCATCACTACTATGATCTACTATTAACGGCTAATGGTGGTGGCAGCAGATGAGGGGAATATGACATGGTGGAAGTTTACATGGTGGAGGTTCGACTGTAAATATCATTTTCTTACGGAAAGTTTCCGTGACAATAGGTTACTCTTACGGGAATTTTTCCGTGACAATAGGTTATTCTTACGAAAATATCCGTAACAATAGATTATTCTTACGGAAATTTTTCTGTGACAACAGACTATTATTACGGAAATTTCCTTAACAATAGGTTATTCTTGCGGAAATTTTTCCGTGACAATAGGTTATTCTTACGGAAATTTTTGCGAGACAATAGGTTATTCTTACGGAAATTTTTGCGTGACAATATACTATTGTTACGGAAATTTTTGTGACAATAGGCTATTAGTACGGAAATTTTTGTGACAATAGGCTATTAGTACGGAAATTTCCGTGACAATAGGTTATTGTTACGGAAATTTCCGTGACAATAGATTATTCTTACAGAAATTTTTCCGTGTCGATAGACGATTAAAAAATCCGTGACAATGGGTTATTATAGAAATTTCTCCGTGACAATAGTCTATTGTTACGGAAATCTTCGTGCTGCACACTTCACACTCGTTCTGGAACTGCCTACTTTCCGCACTTGTCGCACAATATACTATTTCGTATTTTCATATTTTAGACATAAAAAATATAATAAAATAATTTTTACATTCTCATCAGAGAAGGTATTAGATTTGTGTAAAATTTGACCCCCCCCCCCCGTTTTGCTCAAATGTCCACGTTTTAAGACCCCCTGAACCCAAAAAAATG
>JBAGKK010481234.1:0-17004 GCA_037177015.1 Euceroptres primus
ATATCAATTGTTTCTCTTGCAAAAGTTTCAGTAAACTTCGGGTGAAGTTTTCACTCAAATAAACTGCTTGTCTATTAAAGTGAGGATAAACGCTTCAGCAAGGTTAAATGCTGCATTTGTAAATGTCCTCGTTCACTCGACGAATCACGATACAGTGAACTGAAGAGATGACAATATTTTCGACGTAGCTTAGCCCCTGATTCGGCTTGACAATACTTTTATGAAAATTGACGTTCTGCAAATTGCAATTCCCATCTCAATTATAAGCCAGTTTCTCTTGCCTTGTTGCTTGGAAATGAAATAAGGAACACGGAGCTTAAACAACTTAAATCACTTTATTCTCTTCTTCCTTACCTTACGTGTAAATTATTGGTCCAAAGTTGATCTCGTCAACTGTTAATGCGATAATTATCTATCTAGTTACACATAACCCTGATCAACTAACTCGTTCTGTCTTACGTGTTTACTATTACTACCACGATTATCAGAGGGAATTTTTAATTCATAATGTAATATTAATATAATGCTTGCCATCGATTCTACTGATATGAAAAAAATTGTGTGGAAACATCCATATGGAGATATCATATCAAATTCTTTATAAAGTACTATTCTATAAAAAATTTGATATCGAAATCCAAGTAGAAAAACCGTATGTGATTTCCACATGAAATTCTATAAGCACTTTACACGTGTGATTTCCTTATGAAATTTAGAAATGAGACTCATATGGATTTTTTGATTTGATATGGATATGTTACAGAACTTTCAAATCTTCAAAAAATGTATCTGATTAAAAAAATTATATTAATTAATTATGATGAGAAAACGAAATGTTAATAATATCAATTAAATAATTAATAATTAATTACGGTAATGTCCATTTTTCTAAAACTCGTTAGCCTTTATCATTTTTTTTCACCATTGGCGAGTATATTTCAAGCTTTACTCGCCACTTTGTCCTTTAGAAAGCCAGTCGCAGCTGAGCCGCAGACAGATGACTAAAAAAGGGTGAAAGTACCTTAATCTTCTCATAGCCTAAAATGTCCGTCATTGTGGCAGTGCATACATATTCCAAGCTCTTTCTCGTTTATTTGATCACAGACGGGACACTCACTGCGAATTTACATGATCGCTAGGGTTGATAACCAACCGGCCGTTCTTTTCTTCACAAAACAGCACTCAAAAAACAATTTCTTTCACGTAACAAAATCTTTTTCTAGATTAAAAAAACATTTTATTAATTAAGGTAATTGATTTATAACGATTGCTTAACTGTATTATTTATTAACATAGACATTAGGGTGTTTCAATTTTTTTTAAATTTTGGTCATCATTGATCGTTTTCTTGTAAGGTTTCCAAAAAAGTGAACACGTATTTTTTCAAATCAGTTAACACATGGCGCCCAGCCCCTGAAGTTTCCCATAAGATTAACGTGGGGAAAAAACAAATCTTTGTAAATTTTGTCTTTAAAACGAGAAAATGTATAATTAACCATAGGCAATACTTTCGTCATCTGTTGAAAACTCTTCAAGGAATATGATTCTATCATTGATTTCTAATTTATTGAAATTGAAAGAATTATTATTTGTTTAAATAATTTATTTTTCACAAATATTGTAAATGAATGGTGTTTTATTAATGCAATAAGCTAGTTAATTAATATGAACAGTCAATGTATATATTTCAGTTGTTTTTTAATTGTTTAAACAATATTAATTGTTGAAATGTAACTCCTAATCTGAATGCAATAGAAAATCATAGTATTTTTATAAATGATTTAACAAGTTTTACAAGTTTATTATAATAAAAACTTTGTTCAACTTCCTGTGAATTGTTTATTTGTTGAAATAATATTTTTTCATTTTAAAATGTCGTGAATTAATGGTATTTTTATAACTACAATCGAATAAATCAGTATGAAAGGTCGACGAATTAATTTCAGTTATTTATCAATTGTTTAAACAAATAATAATTGTTTAATTCGTCGACCTTTCATATTGATTTATTTAAGGTTTAGTTTTATAAAAATATCAATAATTCACAATATTTTGAGACAAATGTTATTTAAACAAAAAAAATTGTTTAAACAATTCACAAGAAGTTGAAAAAGTTTTAACTATAATAGACTAATGGAACTTGTTGGATAATTTACAAAAAACTATGATTTTCTATCGGATTCAGGTTAGAAGTTTCGTCTCAACAATTAAACATTGTTTAATGAATTAAAAACAACTGAAAAGTATACGTTGACTCTTCATATTGATTAACTAGCTTGCTGCATTGATAAAACGTCATTCATTTACAATATTTGTGAAAAAATGAATTATTTAAACAAATAAAACTTGTTTAAACAATAACAAATTAAATAAACTAGCTAAATTCGATTTCGGGTGTTTTCACGTAGTTTATTTTTTAGTGCTCATATCATGAGCGCTTTGCTTCCTCGTTATGATGAAATAGCAAATAGATAATTTTATTCCTCATAGAGGAAGCATCAATTAGTTTAATAAAATTGTAAATATTATTTTTCTCAGTATTATAAGTGATCGAAATTTTCTTAATTTTCAATAAAACTTATTTATATTATAGGTCAAACTAGTCGTTTCGAGCCAAGGAATCTTTTCTTTTCATGGTAGAACATCGGAAAATTGAAATTGTAAAAATTAATCTGATTTAAAGATGTTATACCCCTGCATGAAAGGGGTTTCTGAGATTTGAAATTAAAAATCAATGATAGAATCATATTCTTTGAAGAGTTTTCATCAGATCACAAAAGTATTGCCAATAATTACACATTTCCAAGGTTTAAAGAAAAATTAAAATATAAAGATTTGTTTTTTCCCCACGTTAATCTTATGGGATACTTCAGGGGCCGGGCGCCACTTGAACCGATTTCAAATAAAAAAAATTTTTTTTTTCATTCATTTTTTTTTTTGGAACCTAACAAGAAAACGATCAATGGTGACGAAAATTCCAAATTTTTTTTTTTGAAACACCCTAATAGACATATTTATTTAAAATATTTAAAACTTAAATTTTTTCACAATATAAAATTAAAATTATAAAATTTTCTCGTCTAGTAAAGCAGAAAAATAGTTTTCAAAACATGTTCATTTCGATGTATCGTGCACTGACATATTTTTCTGGAAATAGCAGTCGTATCCGCGAAACTCAGGAAGGGGATATTCGGAGGAAGCCAACTCGACGTGCGCTCGTGTAAAATTGATGCATTGTTTCCGCACTAGCAGCATGCGAATCCTCTATATGTAGCTGTAGTATACTAAGATTATGTTTCTCCGGAAAAGAGCTCTTCCAAAGAATTCGGTGTAATCTGACCATGATTACAAAATTTTTCATCTGAACTTTTATCCTCACTCATTTTTGCTCTTTCTGTGAATAAATGATCATATTTCATCTTCCGGTAAGAAAAAAGATATTAATATTGTTTTCTAATTAATTATTTCACCCTCAAATTTGGGGAGGGGGGTGAAATTTCTTTAAAGTAAGAACAATTCATAATTTGATTAAAAGTTTTTATAAAAAAAATTCTTTATGAGTTTGATATTTAAAGGTACCATTCAATCCTTAATATTTTTATAATAATTTAAAAGTTACAGTTACGAAGAATGTAATGTAACATAATAAAATAGTAGAATATTGTTTTAATCATAAGATTAGGTAATTTATATTAAAATTAACCTTCAATAGAGAATTCCAAAGATTTTGGTCTTCTGTTTTTGGTAGCAGTACCCAGTTGTCTGTTTGTGGTTAGTCTACCTCTTGTAGTTTCCCTTTAGTATCGAAACTTTGACTTAAGTCGTGGCTTTAACAGTTCTGGTGCTTATTGGCGTTACTCGTACTTGAAGCAGGAATTGAGGAAAGGGATGCTGAAAGTTTATTCGCACCACTTTGAGCCTTTATAAGAGTCGTTCACTATGCATTATTCATATTACGTGCCCACGGATAAGATACATTATGCTTGCGAATATCAATATGCAAAACTCGAATTGCATTTCGTTTGAATAGTCGAACATTGAGAAACGGAAACGATGGAAATTGATCCACTATACTAATCCTAGAATGAATATGCCAAGTTAATAAGTAAAAAATTAGATAAATTAGGATTAATAAGTTATTTCATTATCGATTTTATTATTAACCTTTAATTTTGCCGTTCTGATGAAACTGTACAACTGCATTTGGAGCGAGCCGAGATATTTAATGAAACGCGTTTACATCTGTACCTTTTAACTTTTGCGAGTTTTTGAAAAGAAAAGTACCGTTATTGAGTAAATCGCACATGATCTATTTATTAAAACAAAAAAACATGGTTAATTTCAATTATTTATATGCAGAACTGCAGATATGCTAGATATTAATGCACAAAGTCGCCGAGATTCCTTACTAACAAACACATCTGCGCATATGTGCTGCACAGTCAGGAATCAGCCTCCAAGAACTCCGACTTTCCTGATGAAGAAACTTAACATCTAAAATTTTCTGACAATTAATAAGTAATAAAATTATCATAAAATTGATAATTTATAATTAAATTACAATTAATTGTTAAGTTTTGTTAATATTTACAAAATGTATCATTAGGGTGATTGACAAAAATTTGACCATTTTAAGTTTCTATCATTTTTCACAAATCCTGTGATTTCTTCGAATCCCAAAAAAAGTAAGCACGTATTTTTTATTTTGAAATCAATTTATATTTAGGGGTTGTTCAAAGCCCATAAAGTTTTACGTGTATTTCATCTGGAAAAATGACGTTTTTGGAAATTTTCGATAGAATCGTTAATATTAGATTATCCTCCTGCATTTGGCTCGCTTTTCTAAAAAATTATTTGCTGAATACTTTTTGAATTCAACCCCCGTAAGCCACTTTTGTAGGGTCTCGAAAAAACCCCGTAAGTGCAACAATGAGATATTGTGTATTTTTGGCATTTAATCTAATTTTTTTGCAGTTTTTTTCACAAATTATTTTTAAACAAAAGATATTACTCTTTAAGCATATTCGGATGTTTCAAAAATTGTTTAAATAATTTATCATTATTTATAATAATCTTTTCTTAGAATAAAGTTAATAATTTGCGATTTTTTCTACATTCTCCAGTTTTTCTTCGAATCTCTACCTTGATGGCGTTCTTTTCTACATTCTTTACCACTTCTTCGACTCTTTAGTTATAAACAATCAAATAATTAAACATCCACAAGAATCGTTGCTTAAATAATAAGAATACTTAATTCAGAAAAAATATTAATGGAATACTTTTTAAATAGTTAGTGTTTATTTATTATTTGTTCATAATTAACAAGGCGAAGAAAAGTTCGAAATTTAAAAAAAACCGCAACTTTCTGGATTAATTCTCTAAGAAATATAATGGTAGACAATAATATACAGTGCGAAAAATGATGATGTTTTAATTTGTCAATCGGTTTCAGTCGATTACACAGGCTTTTTCATGCGCTGAATAATTCAAATCCGTTCTCACAGTGGGTCCGAATGTTGTGCCTGTGGACAAATTAACTTTTAGCCCAAACTTTTAATCGATTTCGAAGATCTGTCTTCTTAACTGTGGCATATAAAATTTTCAACAAAGTTGTTGAAGCACATTTTTGAAAATGTCATTTCAACTTTTTTTATTTAACAATTAAAGTGGAATTTTTTTTATTATAAGGTGTCATGTTGCGGGAAATTATCTAATTTATTCGAATACACACTTCATTAGTGTGTTAAATAACAATTGTTAATAGGTTTTACAAGCTTAATTAACAAATACCTAACATAGTCATTTCTTGATAGATAGATTTCTATTTTTTTTTCAGAATCACTTACAATTATTTTGCCATTGCCTCTTGCTGTGATGCTAGGCAATTAAAATATAATTGATAATTGTTTAACAAAAATTAATTAGTTCCGTTCCTTTTAGGAGATTGGCTTCGTTTTTTAAGATAATCAATTAAAAATGTTATGGTTCCTCCTGCTGGTGGGTACGCTGTAGTCGTTGTGTTGTTGATCTTTGAGTATGGAAGATGGGAGGTTCGCAAGGAGCCTCCTGGAATGTTGGGAGGTAGAAGATGCTCAGAGGATCTTCTGGAAGAGCAGGGGACTTGGAGGCTCTTCCGGGAAAGTGAGGAAATAGAATGTACCCGGAGGACCTTCTGGAAAGAGGGCTTGGAAGCTCCTGTCGGCTCTTCCGAAAAATTGTGGAAATAGAATGTACCCGGAGGATCTTCTGGAGGGAAAAAGGGACTTGGAAGCTCCTTTCGGCTCTTCCGGAGAAATGAGGATACAGAAGGTACCCGGAGGACCTTCTGGAAGGAAAGAGGGACTTAGAGCTTTTCGAGGGTAGACACGAACTCGGAGATGGTATTCACTAAGTATTTATTTTCCCGATTTACAAGACGGAGCGCGAGGTCGGATGTCGTGGTGAGGCTGGAAGCCCGCGACTAACTGTCCTCTGGTGCAAGGAGCTCGTCCTTTTAAGAGCCTTACGCCCCCACGATGAGGTCGTGGTATGGGTTGTCTTCCCTCCAGTTTCTCCCAAGATGCTGGGCCTTACTAGAAGCTTCTAGAAGGTTTTTTCATAATAGGAGAAACTTGGACTAGGCTTGATCTTGCATTGTACCGTAAGCCATTAGAACGAGGGAGAGAGACTATATTGCGTGCAAGAGTGACGGTGAAAGACGGGAGACGACTGGCGAGCCTCGTTGCTCTTTCACATCTGCAAGCACTTAGGCCCTTCCGCTTTCACTGGTTCTGTTAAAATGCAAGTTTGAACGTGCTTCTTGCACCAAACTAGAAAACTGCAAGCAAAACGTCGTCGAAAAACGATAGTATTTAAAAAATGCTAACGTTCTATCGCGACACGTATAACAAAAATATCTTGTCCGTAGCTCTATCTTATGATATGTTTCTGTTAGATAACAATTTACAATTGTTGTTGAAAAATTTAATAAAAAATGCATAATGTGACCCTTTTTTAGTAGACAGATTTTGTTTTTTCAACATAATTAACTAAAAATGTATTACCAATGGGCTTCTGCTTACAAAAAATCAATAAAATGAATTTGAAATAAAAATAATAATTTCTTAACATTTTCGAACTACGACCATTTGTAATAATTGTTTAAACAATTTCCGTAACAATAGTCTATTGTCACGGGAAAATTTACGTGGGAATAGCCTATTGTTACGGAAATTTCCGTATCAATAGGTAACCAAAATTTCCTAAGAGTTTTTACGGTAGGACTGATTATCGCAAAATGCGAGCTTACAGATGTATAATAATTTTTTCGTCATTTCGGCATTTTCATTTGGCTTTTTCTCGATCTCATGATGAAAAGCACTGTATTTGCCATGTCCAAACGAAAATTTTGGCTCGAGCGATTAAATCCCTCGGCTTCGCCTCGTGATTTAAACTACGCTCTCACCAAAATTTGCGTTTAAACTCGGCGAATAATTTACTATTCATTATTTATACATGACTTCAATTTTTACTCCCTAGTGAGTAAAAAGTACTTTTTACTCCCTAGGGAGTGAAAAGTAGAGGTTTAGCCCCGCTCAATAGGCAAGAAAAAGGTCTGAAATCATGCATGTGTTATAAAAATTCATTTTTGATAAAAAAGCAGTTGTACAGTTTCTTCATCAGGCCGGCAGAATTAATCTCAGGTTGTAAACAATTTTAGAGTCCAAACATAAAACGATTGAATAATAATTTGTAACTTTAATCACATAATCTGAAGTTTTGAACGTTCAAATATAGGTACACAAATTTTAGTTTCATTTGAATGTTAAAAAGTTCAAGCATATTTTGTACATGGAATACATTTTAATAAATAATATTCTCAGAAAGTGTGGAATAGAATAAAGATTGAAAGGAAGGCAATGAATCGGAGCTAATTGCGAGTTAATTTGAAAACGAAGCGTAAATTGAATCAAGGCAGTGAAGCGAAACCGAGACGAGGGAAATAATAATAGAGAATTCAAGGTAGAAGAGCACGTAGGTCCATGGTAAAACTTTCAGTTTGCGGGTTTGCTTTAATTATATCTCATTGTGATACAAATCATCATCTTGTCTAACGAATACCGAAGCTTCAAGCGAATCAAGTTAAATGATTCGTTACCATTCCTTCAGATAATTTAAAGATAGAAAACTGATTCGTGTTTCGTACCTTAATAATCCCGAAACTTTTTGAAATAGACTAAAGGTTTTAATTATTATAAAAATCTCAAAAAAGACTGTTTCACTCGGGTTCAAAACTTATCTATAAGTTTGAATCTTGATAATTTCCTAAAGCGTCAAATTTTATTTAATCTTACATTATAAATCTTAGTTGTCTTAACTCTCAAGTTTTCCAAGGCCCAGAAGTTCTTCAATTAATAATTATTTCTTTCTTATTTCAGGTGAGTTTAATACTTCGCACTCTGTGGTCACCTTTACCGTAAGTACGAAATGATGAATTACGAAAAATAATTAACAGAGAGAGACTTGTTAAAAATTCTGACATTTAATTTAAGCCGTTTATAAACCCCCCGTATTTAAATGTTTTCTCGTCCTTTTGAAGTTTGGACTCTGTTGTTGATTCTTAATTTAAATTATAATTTTCACATTTTAAAATTTCCCTACGATTTAAACGTATTGCGGGATTCAAATTGTGTCCAGAGGATCCTTCTTCTGGATCTTCGCTTATCTTCCAAATTTTTTTATAATTTCATTTTCTATATTATTTTCCCTTCCTCTAAGAGTCCCCTATTTTTGAAAACAAGGTTCCTTATACTTAGAGAAACTCGCTTTCCTCTCGCTGCTTGCCTAGAAGCTTATATGCACCCGAGTAAGTTTATACCTCTGTTCTCTCTCCCTCTTTTTCATTTTCAACTGAGTACCTCCTATCTCTTCTCCTTTCTCAGAATCCACACTCGTATCGTCAGGCGGAGTTGGTTTTCGCGACTTTTCGTGCGTTTCACACAAAACGGGGTATTATGCTAACGACTTTTCCGCCAATGCGTTTGAGGCGATAAATTCTCTATTTATATTCTCAGAGTTACATCTTTCACTTCTCCCCTCCTTGTACTCCTTTGGCTATTTATGTTCAATGATAAACTCTCGAGATTGAAAAACCATTAAAAGGGTGTCTTTCCTTTACTTTAATCATGAATTATTTGTCATTCAAGAGCAAATATAAAAAAAGTACTTTGAAGTTTACCCTCTGTAGTAAATATGGATTTTGCATTAAGATTCTTATTTAGATTAAGACTGTTAAAATTATAATCTTCACTTTTTGCTATTCAAGTATAAAAAGTTTCTTTTAGGGGAACATTTTTTTTATAATGTTGATTAAACAAACGAAATTTAACAAATTCTCTTCTTTGATGTTGAAATTCTTGTAAAAGAATCGTATTTTGAAAATTCTGCAATTGAAAGACCTTCTTATATAATTTATAATTGTGGTACATCTGCAATGCATAGGAGGAAAGTTTGAACGACTTTTATGAGAAAATAAATTTCCTATTTATATTCTGCTACTTCCCATATGCTTTGCACATATTTTAAAATATTAAACGTGCTTGTGATAATATTCTATTTTTCTTATATTTCTAATTTTAGTGTTGAAAAGAACTTTCTTGCAAAATTTTAAATCAGTAAATTGTCGACAGCTAAAAAGTGTATTTAATTAAAATTTGTGCAGTGAACTAACCAAACCAAAATTGACACCCAGAAAAAATTCTGTACGATTGAAACTAAACTCAGATTTTCCAAGTGAAGATGAAAATGTTCTGTAAGTACTGAAAAACGAGAGAACTTTGCAAATGAAATGCAAATGTAATGCAAATCTTTGGAGCATAACTCAGCAGAGAAATCCTGGATGCTGAGAAAAACACTCACTAGTTTATCTAAATCTCCCACAACGGAAATTTTTTTGTAATATTAGAGTTGAAGCAGTTAGATCAACTCAGTTCTTAGGTGGCATGTTTTTTAAAGATAAATATTATGACTGGGAACTCTGAATAATTATTTCTCGAAAATCATAAAAGTAATGAAAGAAAACGTTTTTAATTTTGTCCTGGAAACTGATCTGAAATGCATAAAGTCCTTCAGTGGAAATTCTTTGAAAATTGTTCAAAGAGTGAGAAAAGTAATGAAGTTTGTTCTTAGGTCACTGGGAATTTCCTTAGACTAAAGGTTTTAATTAGAGTAGTTATGAGAAAGGCGGGGTTATTATTATAGCTTATTAAAAATTTAATTCGAGAGGTTAGTTTTCACGGAAATTGGCAGTTTTCCAATGTTGTTTTTAAGCCATCTTATGCATTAAATACAGGTTCCCGAAGTAGAAAGAATAACAAATAAAAAAGGATTTAAAATGTCTGCTTCAAAAATGTTACATTTTACAATTCTCCCTGACAAGTCACATGTACCTATTCTAGATATCCTTCAAATTTCCTTCTCTTCTCCTAAGTCACCATAATTCCAAAAAAATGTGAAAAACAATCCCACCACTTTTCTCCTCTATTTCCTCCCTCCAAAATTTGACAAAAAGATACACCAGCCTAAACTTGTATACTTCAGTCTGCTTTGCCTCTCTCTCAAGGCATGGCGGTTTCTAAAAAATGCAAACGCAAAAAAAGTTTTTTAAAAGTGTTCAGTGATCAAATTATTTCCAACCTCCTTCTTACGAAGGTGAGTTTCCCCACTAATTGATGAGACCTACAAATTTTGATAAATTCTGTAAATATTTTTATAAATTAACCATGTCCAAATAACTTCTATCTTATTGGCGTAATTTCGTCACCAAAGACATAATTACCAAATATTAAATATATAGAAAAGTTTTTTCTTTTCTCACCAGTCTACGAGTTACCAAAAGTCTAGTTTTAATTTTAATAACACTTACTTACTTTTACAAATGTGTAGTAATTTTGTCTATTTTTGAATCAACGAAAACTTTTTTTGTCTTCATTTACATCTCCTAAAAAACTAATTCTTCAATCAACGAATAGTACATTATTCGCCAAGTTTAAACGCAAATTTTGGTGCGAGCGTAGTTTAAATCACGAGGTGAAGCCGAGGGATTTAATCGCTCAAGCCAAAATTTTCGTTTGGACATGGCAAATACAGTGCTTTTCGTCATGAGATCAAGAAAAAGCCAAATGAAAATGCCGAAATGACGAAAAAATTTTTTTTCTTCCTTTACATCTCCAAAAAAATTAATTTTTTTACTATAAAATTATATCCGTCCACGAAGCAAGAACTTTTTTTACTCATATTTCAGAAATAAATCACTGATGAAGGCCCATAATCGAGACCGAAACGTCGGATTCAATGATACATTGATTTCATTTTTTGTGACCCTAAAGCCTATTTCACCATCAACATCCAAATATTATTAATAATATTTACAAAATTGTTAAAAAAACATGTTATAAATGCACTGCCTTTTAGAATTAAAAATTTTAAATTAAGATGTTAGGTTGTCGAACAATATTATAAATGTTTTCAAATTATGTTAAAATGTGCAGTCCAAAGGTCGTCCATATATTATGTAATGCTTTTCGTAAATTCCTGCCTCTCTCAGATGCACGGGAATCATATTTCCTTCTCTCTCACATTAGTTTTACGTAATATATGGACAATCCCTTATTAACTATTTATATTTTCTTTCAAGTTTAAATTCTTCTATCTTGAAAAATACAACTGTTACAATTTTTCTAGTAGCATTTTTATTAACTTGATTTATCGTAAAATATTTTTAGGCTTTTAATATTTTAAATAAAAAAATAATGTAAAATTTAATTTAAAATAATAAACTTGGCATTTATTTTGTTCATAAATTAATAATTGTTGTACTAAAAAATCTAAACATGGAAAAAGTCTTTGGAAATTACTTCATGAACATAGTAAATCAGGAAAAGGGGGGGGGGAGACGAAATAAATAAAAAAAGAGAAGAAAGGGGATTTGGTTGGTTGCCTTCTTATTTTTCTTTCCTCTTTTTTATTTTAGTGGGTTCTTTTGTTTGGAGTCCCTTTTTTTGATTTACAAAGGAGCATTTTATGGTATTTGTCCAAATTTAGTCGGTGGATTCTTGGGTTTTTTCCAGAGTTTTTTTTCCAGTTTTTTTCCAGTATTAAAATGATCCAAAAAGGGAGCAATTTGATCTGCAACACTTTTATCCAAAAAAAATGAATATTTTCAATTGTTTGCTATTATTTAAAAAATTGATTTGCCATCTCTTTAATATTCTGAATTTACTGTGTAAATGGAATTTCACATAGTGTTGATTCTATATATAGAAATTTCATATGGAATTCCAATTAATAATTCCATGTAATAATAGTTATCAACATGTAGAATTTACCAGTTCAAATTCATGGTACATGCATTGTTATCATTTTAATTGTATATTTCTTCATTCGAGAAAAAACACGGGGCATTTTTTCAATGGGACAACAAGCCTATATTCTTGCAGAGTGCATTTTCAACGAGAATAGGACAGAGACGAAAAAAGCCATTGAAAGAAGAGAAAAAAGGGGAGGGGTAGCTCACAATATTCGTCGAGGTGCATATCTCGCCTATGGCGAACTGTAGTACATGCATACAAGGCAGCTGAGTATACACTCGAACAGAGAGTACTGTATACTTTATATACTGCATAGGCACAACGCTCGGCTTGGTATCAATATTTTATCCACGTTCTGCCCGTGCAATAGTTTGTATCGTTGGCTCCTAGTATTTTAATATTTTCCTCAAAGCCTCGGGTATAAATAAAAGCCGCGCCAGCACCAATTTGCTACCTCTGCGGATGTAACTGGATGGACATTTGCCTTTCTCTATTTTTCTGTAACTCTTCTGTTGATGTACATGGATTGAACCTTTAAAGGGAACCTCTATTTGCTCTGAAATGCACAGAATTTAAATTTTTCGCTTACTGCAAGTGGAATTTTAAAAACTTCTCCACGAAATTCAAATTTGCCTTATTACATTTGCATTTTATGCATGTCTTTTGCAATGAAATATCTAATTTACGAATTGGGTGTAATAAAAAGGTACTGATGAGAAAGGATGAGTAAGTAATTCCAGCAAGTATTTTCCAAATAGAAATTCAGTGGATAATGCATACACGTACAATTGGAAAACAGAAACATATGCCTTCTAATTATATTTTAAAAATATGCACAGAAAAAAGGTGGGCTAACTTTTACTGCGTCTCACTTTTCTTAGGTCTCAATTCATCCGTTGCCATATAATTTTGTTTTATTTAACAACTCAAATTAAGACTTTTTTGAATACAAAATGCTGCGTCTCAAATTTGGGTCAACATCCGACTCAAAATAAGCCCTTCAGCTTTTTTCTAGGTGTTAACTAAATAATGTAGTTACAGTATAAAAATACTTTTATAAACTAAAATAAATTCTTGCAGAAAAGATTCGTTGATAATAGAGATATAAAACATTAAAATTGATATGAATTCCTAAAAGTTTTCTCAGTAAGACGCACAGTAAAAAAGAATACTTAAAATTGTTACACCTTAAAACGGTTTGGATTAAATTCAGTAAAATTTGTCTGGATTTAAGAAAATTGAGTTGATTTTATGTAAAATTTGTCTGAATTTAAGGCTCAATTATGAAATTCAGGTAACGTGGTGTTAAATTTAAACCGATATTGCTTAAATTAAGACAAATTTTAGTGAATTTAATCCAGGCCATTTTAAGGTGTAATCGTTTTAAGTATTCTTTTTTACTGTGGCGATAATCTTCCATTTTAACGCTGAAATCAAACTGAAATTGAGTTGCAACCAAAATGAGAGAAACAAATGAAAATTTCAATTGTATTAAATTATTCAAACTGAGGTGCAACAAATATCACACCAATGGTTTTGTTCGTGAGCAATCGAAATTAAAGTTTTGGAAAAAAGGTAGAAAGATAAGCATTATGAACACTTGAACTTGAGATGAAATTAATGTTGTAATGCACATGAATAATAGTAACAAATACTCTCTACTGAGAGTGGTCTTTATTCAAAACATTAAAATTCTGATAATTAAATTTATACAAAATTAGGTTTCTTGAATTTGAATCGATGAGACAAGTATACCTTCAATCAGTTTGACGACGACTGACTCGCACGAGCAAGGTGCGAAGGTTCAAACAGAAACAGTTAATTGAAGAGTGTACTCATGGTAAGAATAAAATACAGGAAAATAGAAATAATGAAAATAATAAAGTCGAAAATTAAAATCAACATAAATAGATAGGATTAAATTATCTTTCAATCTCGAACAAGTTTTCTGTGTAAATTGTGAAGATGTTTCTTTGAATGAAGAATTAAGACGATTTATAGTTAATGATTAAATGTCAAGGAGATTTTATAGGAAGCAATATCTTCGATTAACGAATCAAATTGCGCCATGCATCGTAAAATGACGCAGTTAAGCGACAAACCGTTAATTAAATTTTCCTCTTATCTCCGTTCTAGCGTACATATTCATATCTGAGCGATATTATGATCAATGCGTGGTTCTGTGACACATATATGTATGTGTGCTGTTGCGTGTCGCCAGCAATCAGTTGTAAAAGCAACATATGTTGTCGACTCATTAGCTTTTCGTTGGAGAACATAGTCTTTATACGATAATTCACTTTGCACACTGTGTCATCTGAGCAGTTTTATTAATTGTGGAAAGAGAAATTAATGAAGGTAATTAGGATTCCTTTTTCAGTGATTTCTGGAAGATTTATTGCTGGGGTTACATGAGGTTTGTCAAAATTTATTTACTATTAATATTTATTTATCCTAAGTATATGAGAAATTGTTAACTGTTTCTTACTTTCTCTGTAGATTTATAGAACGAACTCTCTAAATCTGAATTAGTAGTTTTCTACTACTGAAATAGTGCCGAATCGTTTACCAATTGCTTTAATAAGCATTTCCTTTAGTAGAAAACTACTAATTCACTTAGTAAGGCTTACCAAATAAATTAGTAACGCTTACTACGTGAATTAGTGGTTTTCTACCATAATTTGTAAATTTCTACTAAAAATTAGTAGTAATGCTTACTAAAGCAATTAGTAAACGATTCGGCACTATTTTATTAGTAGAAAACTACTAATTCAGATTTAGAGAGAAAATAATTGCATTTAGACAATACTTGGCCTCTTAAATTATTCCAAAGGGGGGAACTTTTATCCTGCTTCAAGATTAACAGAAAAAATATTGTCTCTTTTTTAAACCGCATTTTATGACAGACGTATAGATTCTCTGGGTTTATCTTGCACTAAGTTTTTCGGTAGATTGTTCTTGCTATCTTGGGATTTATCCAGCTGATATCTTCCTTTTATGGATTTTCTCCAGTAACTTATGTTTTCATGTAAGAACATCTCAGATGAGAATTGTATTTTTACAGAAAATTCGACGAATAGATAAATATAAAATATAAAAACATTGAATGAAAATTCATGCTATGTAAAAATTTGAATAAAATGTTTGTGACATCAGTTTATTCGGTACACAGAGTGACGTACGTGCATTGAGGATTTATTCCAATTTAAACTTCATAAATTATTTACTTCGGCGAATAAAAAAGATTACACGGACGTGAATCTTATAAATGTATTATTCATTCGTTCCAAATGTAAACGTTGTGTCTCGCGAACTATAATTTTATGTTTTAATTAAAAATACAAATCTCATGAAAGGTGCGGTATCGATTGTGCACAAATAAACTGTATGCATGAAAATTATATACATCTAATTGTACGTTCGAAAACAAATAAATAGAAATCTACTGAAATTTTAGTAATTTTACACTAATTGACAGAATTCTACTAATTGCCATAGCTAAAATTCAGTCACTGATGAATTAGTAAAATTTGACTAATTCAGATTTAGAGAGTATAATCGTGTACAGGAAAATTATTTACAAGTTTGTTTTTAAATTTTATACTGCTAAATTGTGCACGGTAAAATTCTACACAAAGAAAACAAGTTAGATCAACTCTGTTAAATTGCGTACCGTGAAAACACAAAATGAGTTTATCATAGTTTTTATAAAACTCTGCACGGGAAAACTGCAGACCAAGACAAATCGAAAATTAGAATCAAATTTCTTTGATTCTACACAGTTTTATCGATTTAATAAAATTTAAATAATTATTTTTTGTAAAGTTTTATGTATCGGATTTAATTGTATTTAGATTAACAGTATTTAACTTAATTCCTTGTGTACAATTTGACCATATAAAATGTAACGGTAGAGAATTAAAAAATGATTTTAAAAAATAAATAATTTCCTTGTGCACGATTAAACAGTATACGGTTTAGCGAAATAACCGTACAGAACTAAAAATCGATTTAAAAAAATTTATTAAATAATTTCTTTGTGCTCGATTGCCTCCCAGAAAAAAAGTCTAGTTTGTCTAATTGTAAGCTTGTTTTCGGTGTACTTTGTCTTCATGTATAGTGCGTAAGTCTATTCTTCTTTCTCTTGTATTAAAAGTGTTACAGCTTTAATTAAGCCCAATTTTTGTCTTGAAACAAGAATTTTTTTACAGTGCTTGTGTACGGTTTAGCGAAATTTTATAAAATTTAATTCATTACTTTGTGCAAAGTTTTGATGTTTCGAATTTAATTGTATTCAGTTTAAGGGTTTTGCCAAAAAGTTGTGAAATTTGGCCTATCGATTTTTTGAAAAAAAACCTTCTTAGAACTAGCTAAAGTATTTTTGTCATTAATTGTGATCCAAAATAAGACGAAAATACCAATTTAAAAGATCAAGAATCATTTTTGTAGTGGAGATAAATAATTTACATGTTAGGCAGGTTACTGAGTGGACATTCAATAAACGCAGAAAAATAAATTTCAAAAATATTTTTAAAATATGTAGAGTGGAGATAACAAATTTTAAAAATATTGTAAAAATTTATTTTATACCACTCTAACCTCAAAATCTCAACTTTGACATGATTTTTCGGTTCTCGTGGTATAAAATACTGTTCGA
>JBAGKK010481245.1:0-17003 GCA_037177015.1 Euceroptres primus
AATTGAGCACAAATCTAGCACAATTCAGCACAACTTTTGTTTTTTTGAAATAAACAAAATGGCGGTGCTGGGCCAAAAAAGTTTTTTGAAAATTCTGGCTTAAATATTTATTTTAAAAAAAAATCTTTTGCGGCAAAATGGAGCACAAATTTAGCACAAATTTCATTTTTTTGAAAATTCAAGTTGGTGGTGCTGGGCTAAACAACTTTTTTTGGAAATTCTGGCTCAAATTTTGATGTTTTCGAAAAATCTTTTGCGGCACAATTGAGCACAAATCTAGCACAATTCAGCACAACTTTTGTTTTTTTGAAATAAACAAAATGGCGGTGCTGGGCCAAAGAAAGTTTTTTGGAAATTCTGGCTCAAATTTTTATTTAAAAAAAAAATCTTTTGCGGCACAATTGAGCACAATTCAGCACAAATTTCATTTTTTTGAAAATTCAAGCTGGTGGTGCTGGGCTAAAAAACTTTTTTTTTGAAATTTTGGCTTAAATTTTGATATTCAGCACAACTTTTATTTTTTTTGAAAATTCAAGTTGGCGGTGCCAACTTCCCGGACATCAATTTTCACATCTGACAGTGTATTATTTTTTACTTGTGCTGTAGGTTGGATTGCTGCATAGGGGCCAGTAATTTGCGCTGGTATCTAGCTTGCCTACTTTTCTCAGCAGTCGCTTTTATATATGGTTCCAATTTAACGATGACTACCGTTTGTCATCCCTTCATTCTGATTGGAACTGTTCTTCTGCCAGATGACTGTAGTGATGTCTACCATGAAATAGAGTACGCAAGTTATTCTTCATTCAAATTCAAATTATAGGCTAAGAGCTTACAAGCATTGCCTATTTCCTTTTTAATTGCTGAAGTATTTATAGAAATCATCGATTTTAAAATATGACGTCATTTAAAATAAAATGATTAAAAAATTCACTAGTACCTCCCATTAAAATTATTACGAAATAGTCGAGAATATCCTTTCATTCTATCATCTTTTTAATTTTAGCATTGCAGTTTGCTTCATTTCGTCAATTTACAGTCTGCTCGTCGGTCTAGTCATAACATGTTATCTGGTCTACCACCTCTGGCTTATTTATCAGGGGACGACGTCGAACGAACGACGCAACCTGGGGGTGGAAAGTCGCTGCGACGACGGAATGTTGAAGAGCGTATCTCGACTTTTTTGTTGCAAAACGTAAACATCGATTTTATCTCAAGGTTCTAAGAATCAAGTCGATCCATCATGATTACGTCTTGCATGGTTTAAATTGATAAAATATGGATAAAAATTGAACAAAGCCAATAAGAAAAAGGCAGAAGTTAAAATGGGTGCTCCGAAATCTATTGATTTTCTTTTAACTTTTGAATTATGAAGAGTTTAAAAAATTGAAAATTTAAAATAATTTTGAACATTTTTGTCTGTCAAGTAGTTGAATCTCAAAAATATGAAACGGAAAGACTTTTTGAACTCCCATTTTAATCGAGATGAGTCGTTCAATACTATAACGCTTTATTACGACTGATTTTGGAATCCCATGAATTTAGTCGTGGAATTTTATATTTAAGGTATCAGTTATTTTCTTCACGATTTAATTAAGCACTTTTGACTACATGTGACTGTTCGTTAATTTTATGTTACTTAGAGGGAATTCGATTTCATCTTTTTGAGGTGAAATCCAGTCTGGAAAGGCCAAAGGCTCAAATATATGTTATAGAGAGACAGTAATTTTTGGTGATAAAAAAATGTAGGTAGCCATGCTAAAAAAGCGAGCATAGTCGCTAATGTTTTGTTTATTTTTTTTTCTTGCACTTTTAGTGGAAAATTTTTTTATTTCGAACACAGCTACAAAGCTTTTTTCTTGATGATGGAAACTGGAAAGATTTGAGATTTTTATGGGGTTAGTATTTAATTTTTAGTACCATATTAAATTTACAATGTTTTTGGACGCCGTGTTTTAGTTAGAAAAAGTAAAACCTCAAGAACACTTTTATTTTACTTTTATTGTTTTTTGTTTGTTTTTATTTTACTTTCTGTTTTGTTTGCTTATAATAAGTTGATAATTGTTTTGCCGCAGAAAATGCAATGGTTCACTTTTAGACTTCTTTTCCGATTAGTTAATTAATATAATTGTATAAGATATAAGTTTATTTGAATTATATAAAGATTAAGTACATGTATAATTTCTGCACAAAAGGAACGTTGGAAAACGTACCGTTTCCGTTCAAGCAGTATTTTACAAGTATGAAGAGAAAAGTTTTGTGATTGCGAGAGAGCGAAATAGGAGATTATTATTATTCTCCAGCAATGTAATTAATTATCTGAGGCAGCAATATGATCATCAAGTGTTCCATGTGGGTCATTTAATGTAGAGAATTTTAGTTTTTTTCATGTCAAGAAATTAAAAAACGAAACCTAAAAATTTGTTAGGTTTCAAATTAATCCTATCAGTCAATTAATTTCTTTTTTATTTAACAAGATTTTTAAAAAATGTTATGATTACTGCAAAATTAATCGTAACAACGAAAGTACTTATGTTAGAAATGTATTTTATACAAAATTAGCACAATTCTGTCAACTTGAAAAGCTTCTTAAAATTCGAGAGCGTTGAAAAATACACATAAAATCATTTTTAATCCGAAGTTTCATTTTCGAGATTTTCTTTTTTATCTTTTCTTGTAATAATATAATTGGATACTCATCTGCGACTCATAACATATCATATTAAAGTATATTTAACAATGTCAAAAAATGAAATATTCATAATCGTTTGACTTGCATTTCAAATAATTTTATGAACCTGAAGTTTTGAACGTTCAAATGAACAAAATTTTTTTCTCAACTCAAATTTTTTTTCAACTCAAAATTTTTTAAAAATATTGTTCCAACTACAACTAAAAAGAAACATCGTGAGATCTTTTTATCATTATATTAATTGATTTGCTAATAAATCAATATCTTAGAATAAATTTGAGTTTAAAATGATATCAAATAAAAATTTCGTTCATTTGAACGTTCAGAACTTCAGTCACATATAATATTGTATATGTAGTTACTTGAAAGTGTTGATCGCTCAGTTCAGGTGCAGCACAAACAAATTGTGTATTTTCAGTGATCTCATTTTTCTAGGATTGTTTTCATTAATGTGTAATTAATAAGAACTACACTGTGTACATTTTTCATTGTAATAACTGTGATAAAGCGATAAAGTGGTTATTGTGTATAATCGATGCAATAAAGTCTACTAATTAATTGATAAAATTCGTTTATTGCACTTAGGAAAGTTTTTACTTTTGAACGACAGTTTCTAATTTTAATTTAATCTATGTAAAGTAATTGTATTTATATCAAATTGATAAAGAATGTATTTCGAGAATGCGCCTTATTCTTCTACTTTATCATATTTTAATATTAAAAATTAGTTTGATAAGTTCGAAGCTTCCAAACATTTCAGCACAAAATTCATCTGCACGAGCGAAACACAAATCAGGTAATATTGTTTGGTACTTTAATTAACAGTTATCTTGTACGAAAAAACTAATAACATGTCTTTTCAGGCTTGCTGGGAAGAACAAAAAATGAATATCGAAGGAATGGAACTGAATGAAATCCAATTTCTGTTCACTCCTGATTAAGAACAACATGTGAGTTTTTACTATTAAAGAAATATAACTAAATTATAAATAACACAAAAAAAGTGGTCCGTCTGGCGGATCAGAGTAGTGTATCCTTATGTATTTTGACCTGCTGAATCCGAATCCGAAGTCAGAAACGTTAGTTGGCTCGTGTTTCATCCCTAACTTCAAAAAACATCCGTAAAAAGCCGATTTTCCGCAAAATTCGAAACTTTTTTTTGAATTTGGTAAAAGTGATAATCTATATGTTTTTGGGGATGCTGAATCGTAATATGGTGTCAAATGTTCAAAATTGAAATTGGCGGATCCAATATGGCGTACAGAAGGGCAAAAAAAACGCCTGTGGACAAATCAATTTTCAGACTAAACTACATCTTTATCGACGTTGGTATAGTCTCGCTAATAGTTATAGACCCCGGAAAAACGATAAGACATATCACAGACGAATCATTTCGGGGGCGCTTTAAGTTAAGATAAATTTTTTATTGTAAAAAGTGTGTGATTTCCGTGGAAGTGAACCGATTTTCACGTTTGGATATGGAATCCCCTCCTAATGGTGAGTCCTGCAGAATCTGTGTCAACTCAAAATTTGAGTTGACAGATTCTGTAGGACTCACCATCAGGTCTCAAAACTCGAAATAAATGATATTCTAATTGATAATTGTTATTAACTTTCATTGAATTTTTACACAGAATCAGCAGAAAATTTTTTTAAATAAATGAAGAACTAATTTTTAACATAAGTTAACGCCGAGATATTTTTTTCCCAAGTCGATATAAACCTTTTCAAATACATATTAAAAAATTGACTGCTACTAATTGCAACTTTGACTTTGAGACGAATTTTCATTCCGTGGGCCGCGCTACGACTCGTTACAACGTGTTGGGCCTATCGTTTCAACCTTTCACAAAGTTCCAACGAAAAATATCAAATCGTTATCATCAGAAACGATTCAGTTGAATTTGCCGAATGAAGTAAAAATAGGACCTAATTCTGAAACTGACTGCTACTCTATAGTGATAGCGAATGATGTATTGCGTATGTAAGAATAAAATAGATAGTACTTGTTATAATAACGCAAAAATGATATTGTAATAATAAAACCCATTTTTTCAAACAACTATTATGTGATTTCTTTGTGTTTATCGATTTTTTTCCAAATTTGATTTCAAATGTTAACGACCCAAAAGCCCCTAGATTATGAAATTTTTTCAGAAACATGTCCGCCATTGTGGATCCGCCATTTGGAAAATTCAATTTCAGATTTGTGATCAGCGACCTAGAAAACCCTCTTATACCAATTTTGAACAGAATCAAAAATTTATTTAGCATACTCGTCCGCCATATTGGATCCGCCATTTTGTTTTTTGAATTTTTGATATCGGATTCGTAATCAGCGACTCCAAAAACCCGAGTTTTTTGACTTTTCAAGACTGCCATTTAGTTAAAATTTTTTTTATTTTACCGAGAATAGTCCACGTCTAGGCAAAAACTTATTAAAAATGATTTCCAGCAGTATTAATTTATTAATACAAAACTTTGAATTGTTATAAGCAAATTAGTGAACAAAAGTTATATCTTCTTTATGATTATATATTCTGCCATATTTAAATGCACTAAACCAATATTTTCAGGAGAAACTGGAAATAAAATATTGTTAACTTAAAACTAGAAGATGTTAAACATCAATTCCTAATTGTTTATAACAATTTAATAAACAAATACGAAATTAAAGCATTTTTAATTAGACAGATTTAGCTTTTTCGGCAGAATTAGCTATAAATATTTCACCAATGCACTGCAACAACAATTGTTTATTATTTAAACAACTTTAATAAACAAATGCATTATTTGGCCATTTTTGAGTAGATAAGCTTCGTTTTATCAGCAGAATCAATAACTAGTATGTTGCCAATGTGTCTGGCTGTATTACTTTACACTTAGGTGACAATTATTTATTGTTTTAACAAATTTAGTTAACATATTAATTATTTGGGCATTTTTCAATATAGAAATTTTGTTTTTTTAGCAGAATCAACTACAAACATCTCAGAGATAGTCTATTGCTATGATATGATTCGCAGTTAAAGAATAATTGTACGTTATTTAAACAAATTAATAAACAAATGCATTGCTTGGCTGTTTTTCAATAAATTACTTTCGTTTTTTTTTAAAAACAGAATCTACTATAAATATTTCACCAATGGCCTTTTGCTATGATAATTGGCAGTTGGAATAATATTGTATATTGTTTAAACAAATTAAATAAACAAAGGTATTGTTGTTTGCCAATTTTTCGACAAGCCTGTTTTTTTCATCAAAATCAATAACTAGTATGTTGCCAATGTGTCTGGCTGCGTTACTTTACACTTAGGCGTCAATTGTTTATTGTTAAAACAAATTTAGTTAACAAATTAATGATTTGAGAATTTTCAATATAGAAATTTTGTTTTTTCAGCAGAATCAACTACAAACATCTCAGAGATAGTCTATTTCTATGATGATTCGCAGATAAAGACGTTATTTAAACATGACAACATTTAAACAGATAAACGTTATTTAAACTGTACGTTATTTAAACAAATTTAATAAACAAATGCATTGCTTGGCTGTTTTTCAATAAATTAGTTTCGGTTTTTTTACAGAATCTACTATAAATATTTCACCAATGGCCTTTTGCTATTATAATTTGCAGTTGAACAATATTGTATATTGTTTAAACAAATTTAATAAACAAAGGTTTGTTTCGCAATTTTTCAATAGATAAGCTTTTTTGGAGCAGAACCAATAACTAATGTGTTGTCAATGTTTTAAAATAATTCATTTGTTAACTAAATTGGTTTAAACAATAAACAATTGATGCCTAAGTGTAAAGTAAAACAGAAAGACACATTGGCAACATATTAGTTATTGATTCTGCTGAAAAAATTAAGCTTACCTACTCAAAAATAGCCAAATAATGCATTTGTTTATTAAATTTGTTCAAATAATACATGATTGTTGTTGTAGAGCAAACTATCACAGCAGAAGGTCATTGGTGAAATATTTATAGCTAATTCTGCTGAAAAAACTAAATCTATCTAATTAAAAATGCTTTAATTTCGTATTTGTTTATTAACGTGTTATAAACAATTAGGAATTGATGTTTAACATCTTTTAGTTTTAAGTTAACATTATTTTATTTACAGTTTCTCCTGAAAATATTGGTTTAGTGCATTTAAATATGTCAGATAAAGAAGATATAACTTTTGTTCACCAATTTGTTTATAACAATTTAAATTTTTGTATTATTAAATTAATATTTCTGGACATCATTTTTGAGAAGTTTTTGCCTTGAGGTGGACTATTTTTGGTAAAATAGAAAATTTTTTGACTAAATGGTAGTCTTAAAACGTCAAAAAAATTTTTTTTCATTTTTTTTATTAAATAAACAATTTTTGAGAAAAATTTTTTAAAAATGTCCTCCGTTATAACGAGGCGGAATTTTCTAATTTTTTTTAAATTTGAAAAAACTTCATTTTTCTTAAAAAACGTCCAAATGGGATGAGTAGTTCAGTCTCAAAATTGATTTGTTCACAGACGCTTTTTTTGCCCTACTGTGCACCATATTGAACCCGTCAATTTCAATTTGGAAAATTTGACAGTATATTACGATTCAGCAACCCCAAAAACATATAGATTACCACTTTTACCAAATTCAAAAAAAAAGTTTCGAATTTTGCGGAAAACCGGCCTTTTACGGGTGTTTTTTGAGGTTAGGGATGAAACACGAGCCTATATTATCTGACATTTCTGACTTCGAATTCGGATTCAGCGGGTCAAAATACATAAGGATATACTGCTGCTCTGTTCCACCGGGCAGACCACTTTTTTTTGTGCAGCTGTGTAATTAATCTAAAATGACATTAGAATTTCTCACTCAAGTGTTCCTTAAATAATTAAAATATTAAAATTAAACTCAGTCATCTATCGCGACTCCTCTATGTCTAGGATCAAAATCAGGAATGACCCTTTGCACCAATTCTCTCCACTCTCTCTTTTGTCTCTCACTCTCTTTTACTTCTGCCGAAATCTCTGGAAATCTCCTCCACATATAAAAAAATCTTATCTTCAATTTATTTTCATAATGATTTGCAGCCATTTGTTCATTTTCCTCTTCCAGAGCTTTGATTTCTAAAGTTCGTATCAACCATATTTTCAACATTCTCGACTGAACTTTCATGTCATGAAAGTCACTAGCAACGTGATATTTTTGTCTCTCTTCTGAAGTATACTGCTTCCAATCTGAAAATGAAGTCCAAAGCAAATTCCTTTCATAAACTGAAATTGCTAATTCTTCCTTAATTTTACGTTCTTCGTCGGTTTCCGATTTCCAAACTGAGAAGGTTTTCCTAAGAAGGGTCTCATTATAGTGGTTTGTTGCTTTTTCGATGTATTTATGTTTTTGAATTCGAAGAGCAAGTAGAGGTTCAAGAATATATCTACGAAGAAGAAGACGATGATAAAATTCATCTGCCTTTTCATTGAGAAATTTTATCCTTTCGGCATCATTAATTCTCTTTTCTTCTCGCTCTTTCTGAAGTCTTTTCGCCTCTCTTTGAGCCTGAAAAAAGTTTTATTTATTTTTATATATTTGAATATATTTGGATACGTTTTATCACTCGAAATAATTTAATATCCTACTTCTTGTTGCAAACGTTTTCTTTCCATTTCTTCTCTTTTTCTTGCTTCTTCTTCCCTTCTTTTCTCTTCTTCAATTCGTTTTGATCTAGCTTCTTCAGACCTTCTGACTCTTTCTCTTCTAGCTTCAGCCCTTGCTTCCATTCTGATAAGAAAGTCCGGTGTATTTGGCACTCGCAATGGCTCCAAAGCTTCATCTCTTTCCAAAATGAAAAATACATTTTTTTATTAAATAATACTATTTAATTCGTTTGAAAAACTAAATGTTAAAAAAATTTCTCCACAAATTGAAAAACAATTTTAAATTTTATACCTGCAACCTTGTTCTCTGATAATATGTATCAAGGACCTTCTGGTTCTTCGACCACAGTGAGCTAAAGCACTTTTAGCAGCATCAATAGTATTTTTATTAGTTTTCCTGGCATCTCTCTCGATTTCTCTTAATCTCATCTCCTCAATAATTCTATTTTGCTCTGCTAATTTGAATCTTTGCTGCTCTATAATTTTCCTTTGGACCTGCATTCTCGTATGTGAATTAGATTTGCACTTTCCACGAAGAGAAGCTTTTCCAGTGGCATTTTTCAATGGCAAAGAATCTTTTATTATTTCCTCTGGAGCACTTTTGCAGCGTTGATTTGGTCCAGATTTTGTAGATGTAGGAGAAAAAGATGAAGATTTTCGCAGTCTTGTTAATTCCTTTTGTTTTTCAGCAATTGCGTTGATAAAAAGTTCAATTTTCCTTTCGTTTGACATTTCTCGTTCTTCCCTCTTCTTTTTTTCTAACACCTTCAAACTTGAGACTCGATTCCTCCAAGCGTCGAAGCATCTTTTTAGATAATTAATTACTTAAGTTAATAGTTTCTTTATAGTTTAATTAATTTAATTGACAGTTTAATTAATTTAATTGATAGTTTAATTAATTTTTATTACTCTAGAAATATAATACTAGTTACCTTCTCAGTCTTTTCTTGGCCATTTTTTCCTGAACTTTTATTTTTAATTCTCGAAGACGTCGACTTTCTTGTGCATTTATTTTAAAAGCCTCAAATGATTTTCGCAAAATCTCCAAAATTTCTTCTTTGGTTTCTACAACCGGTTTGTCCTTGATCGTGACTTTAATGTTTCCATAAAACATATTTTCCTCGTTCATATCGTTCATGAAGACATCGTCTGAATCTGAGTCTTTTTCCATATTTTGGACCTCTGAATCCTTTCTGCTTTCCCTATGAAAAATAATAATTTCATTATTGTCGATTATGTAAAGTTTTTCATTAATTTTGAATTCAGAAAGCTGGAATTGACATTAATCAGTTTTAAAGTTTCAAAATATTGTATTTTCACCAGATTCTTTTTGCGACACCAGCTGAACTGAAACCGTTCATTGCAGCTTGCCAAAAATTCTCGTCATTCGAATTTACAATTATTTGCTTGCTGCACATATAAGATTTGCATAATTTTGAACTTCGACGTATCCGCTTTTTATATTCGTTCGAATCCTTGTCGAAGATACTTCGAAAGAACACCTCAGGCTCCTCATTCGTTAAAAGCCTTGAAACGAAACAAAAATAAATTGTAAAAATTTTTGTGATTGGAAAATTCAATTTAATCAAATTAAAACGAAATAAAAATAAATTGTAAAGATTTTTGTGATTGGGAAAATCAATTTAATCAAATCAAACAATTCGCTTTGATTTAAATTATGGTGCATTATTCAAAACTCTCTTGCCTTATAATAATTTAGCTTCTTCACTTTAATGAGACAGCTGTAAGTTAAATACATATTTTAAAAAAAATTGTACTTCAAAAATCTTTTCACTCAAAATTCAAGATTTGACTTAATCAGAGGTTTTAAAAAATCTCTTCCGGTTTGTTGAGGAATCTCAAGAGAAAGAGAAAAAATCTCTTCAGGTCAGTTTGTTCACTAAGCAATAGATTTTAGATTCGATCGATTGAATGGTATAGAATCTAGTCTTCCATTTAATAATAAATGCTATAGTTCATGCAACATTGGCATCAATTGGCATGTTAATTCAACTCCTAACGAGTTCTGTTTTATTTTTTGAAACGTTTATTTGTGAAATTCTGATACAAATTAAGGCTAAATAAAAACAGATAAAAATATCAAAAACATTATTATCATAATAAAATAATAATAATAATAAATATTATTATAATGCTAATGAATGAAATAATTAGTTTCTATGATGCCTCCCAGTTCAGAATACATATATTAAATTTAAATTTTTGTTTTTGAGTTCGTATATCAAATTAAAAGTTCCATTAAATTTTTTCTTAGTACATAATTTCTTAAAGAAGAAAATAAATTTGAAAAATAAAAATAAATAGAGGTCAATGATATTAAAAATAAAATTCTTATCAATTAATCTACCTTTTTCTATCTAGATCAGGAATTTCATCTCCAAAAAGTGAGAGTTTCAAGTTTAACATCGTGTTTTGTTCATCATCCTCAAGGTTTTCATAGGGCAGTGGAATTTGTGTTTCCGGAATTTGAAAAATAGGTACGTGCATCGCTCTACTCATCACAGTTTCTGCTTCCTCAAAAAGCACGGTTTTTGTAGACGTCATTGTCAATTGTCAAAAGTCATCCAATTTGTTTATGACCATATTAATTTCAAATGAAGCAAATTTATAGCTCTCTCTTAAGATGGATAGGCTTGAAATAAAACTTTGTTTACGTGTGACTACCTGTCGTTAAGGGGCATTCTACCCTACGCAATATTGAGTACACACCTATACTAAGGGTTTTTAGTCGCAGGTGTTATCCCTTCATGGCAATTAACCAACCATCCGAATATACGTAAATATATCGATCCCAGCCAAAGAAAAAGAAGACGAGCGATTAGACTTTTGTCTGCTCCAAAGACAAAAGCTCCATATACTCATATAAAATATGGAAATTATATTAGGATATGTATCACGAAAAATGTACTTTCAATAAAGTAAGCAAATGAAATGATGTTTAACATTTAATTAAATTTTGGTATTAAAAAATCGTTAAAAATTCTTTCAAACATTATTCTAAAAATTAAAAATATTTTCTTAAACTCTTCTCTAATTTAATTTGTTAGAAAAGGGTTAACTTATTTCAATAATGATAGATTTATTTGCCGAAAATTTTGGTAAAAATGATTTTTTATTTTGTATGTTTACTAAAATGATGTTACTTTGCAAAAAAACTTTAGCCCTTTCAAATATAAAAACCTCTTTGTTCTAAAAAATATTTTTAGACAAAATTTGATAGAATCAAGTAATATTTATCCATTATTTGCCTATTTTTTGTAATCTTTCAAAATATTCTAACTTTTTGGAAAAAAGTTTTAGACAAAAGTTAATCCTTTCAATAAAATAGAACTTTTTTGTGGAACAAAATTTTTTTGTTGACATGTAATTTTTGAAGAAAAGCCATTTTTAGACATATTTTGATTCTGATTTTTACGAAATTCACATGATTTTTGAGGCATATAATTTTCCTTGTGGAGACGTTTTTTGGCTACCGAAATACAGCAAGATGAGCAAAAAATTAATTCCTATCTAATATTACACAGGCATATTTTTGGCATTTGGTAAAACTGTTATGTTATATTTTTTCACGAGGGTTTCTTTAATGACTGTAAGCTTTTGTTCCTATTTCAGGGAGTCTGTCTGTAACTTTTCATGCAATATAACTTGTATTTTAATTGTAGGTTTACCTATAAAATCATGGTGACAGAAAAATGACACTTGCGTGGAAACACCCATATAACAATTTAGACACTTATAACGTCCATCAACTGTGAAATGAGCAAGGCTATGTAATTTCCAAGCCTCAGTATTTTTTAATTCTTCGTTGTAGATGTCACGCTCGAGATACTTAATGTTTAGGTGCATACTAATGTGAATTTGAAGTGTTTCCATTGGAAACACTTCCACTAATGTGAATTTGAATTGTTTCCATTTCCATTTCCAACACTTCCAATTTCCATTGGAAAATATTCATTGCAGACACTGCAGCAGAGAAATTGATTTTTGGTGTGGGTAGCAATGCGATCCTTTAAATTTTCAGCGGTTTTAAATTCTCGTCGACACTGACTACACCAGAAAAGTTTCTGCAGTTTTATTATAGAAAATTTGAAAGTATCTGCTTCATTGTTGGAAATCACATTGCCGTTTTTGTTAAAGGGATTTGTTAGCTTATTCTGTACTCCTGATAAATTATTTTCGTCCACTGAATCATTTTCAGGAGCCTCAGATTTGATAACTTTATAGTGTACTTCTATTTCGGCTTGTGGAGAAAACTGAAAAAGTAAAGCAAAAAAAATGAATTTTTACGTATTAAGTGCTTCTAATTTTATTTTGGAAATTTAGTTTTTTCATTTCTTCAACAAAGTACCTACCTAGAAACAGTATCTACTAACCTTGATAATAAAAAAAACTAATAGGAGTAAATGACAGGATTTAAAATATATAGGATAAGAAATATATTTTAAATCCTGACATTTACTTCTATTAGTTGTTTTATTATCAAGGTTAGTAGATACTGTTTTTCCATAAGAAACCGTGTTAAATTAATAAAGTATCCATTACTAAACTATTTAGTAAAAAATTTTGAAATTTTGTGTGCAATTTTATTAAATTACAAGACTTCATTTCTCAAATTTTCAAAATTTTCTGTCCGATTCCTCCTTAAATATTTAGGTGTTGAGAATTATATGTAAACTCTTTTCTAGAACTTAAATTGCATTTGTATTTATTTCACAGATGTTGATAATTTCTAATATAAATCAACGATGTTATAAATTCACAGTCGTTTACGCAGAATTAATGCTGCTTAGAAAGAAAATATATAATTAAATTAGATTCGATACCTAGGTACTTATAAATTATAATAAGTAGAAAAAGCATTAAATTAGATTCATTTAGATTTGTTCTGCTTGTTTGCACCTTGAAGAACAGTTCCTCGCCCCAGAGGTGGTGGCCTGCCTCGACCTCCAAAGGAACCTGAACAAATTAATTTTCATATCTCAGAATCCAAAAGTTTATTTATTTTTCATAAATATTTAATGGGAGTAAAACACAGATTTAAGTATTTAAGTATTTTAAGTAATTGAAAATCCTTTAAATTGGCCAAAGTGTCCCAAATTATTAGGAGCTCTGGGATATCTTTTTACCTCTGCCTCCTGTACCTCGACCTCCTGTTCTTTGACTGGAACCTCGTCCTTTCATGTCTCCACGACCTCTGTTCTTCATTTGCACGTCTTCTTTAACCATGTCGATGACTTCGTCAGGGATTCGAAGATATTTGATTGTACTCCCTCGAATGTAGCACTCGGGCATTCTCCAAAATTTGTCTCCATCCTAGTAGCAATTAAAAAAAAAACATATATAATCCATCACTACAAAATCGGGGGGTCGAATTGACTAGTTACCCAGGTGCTGGATCTCGGGATAATTCTCGATTCTGAGTTTACATACATGCGTCACCGAAATCACTAAGAAATACAAATCTGTTTATGGTACCCTTCCACCGCACTAACTACGGAGCAAACTCTGCTTTGACGAGACTATGTAGAGAAGCTAACCAGAAATGCAATGAACTTGATTTTTTTGAAACTTCAGCAACGCGATTCAGAAATGCACTTCGTAAAATAACATCATACCGAAAACAACGCGACTTAAGCATTGTCATTAACTTATAAGGGCTTAATATTAAGAAAAACCACGATTGTAACTAAAGGGCATTGCCCGTACACTGTTTAATAAATAAATAATTATAATAGGAATTAGGTTTTTATTTTGCTAAGTAATTATTTAAATTTAATTTTAAAAATATGAAAATTTTAAATATTTGCTCTCACCCTTGATGTGCAAATAACCTCCCTGAGATTGATATTCATCCAGTTATCACAACTAACTAAGTGTCCATTATAAGTTTCACCGTTTTTTAACTCCACAAGCTACAAAAAAGCAAAATATTAACAAACGTCGAATTCGTTCACAAAATCGTAAACATTTTTGAAGAGGTTAGGAACTCACCATTGGGTGATTTTGAGCCGTTCTCAGTAACGAAAGTGGCAACTGAAATGACAAAATACGCTTTTCATTATTCTTTATTCTAAAAACTATTTTTACCTCAATTAATGATTAATTATTCGAATTATTTACCATTTTAGAAGTATACTGTGGATAACCTAACTAACGTTATGAAGCAAAAACGGGGAATAAACGTGGAATAAACCAGAGGTTGGAATTTTTCACTTAACTCGACTAAGTGGTATTTATTTTGAAAGATAAAGATGCTTTTTATGTTTCACGGACTTTTTTATACCTAAAAAGTAGAAAAAACTGGAAAAATAACTATTCCCTTTAAAAAATTTTTCTCCTTTCGACAATCGACGTTCGATTGCGTTCGATCCATTTAGATAAATGTGCGGGAAATATAAAAGGATTCAAAGTTGCAATAGTGCCATTTTTGAAAAATTATAAATAAAAGTAAAAAAAGAGAATATATATTATAAACAACGTACAAGAAATATAAAACAATCTTTTGTAATTAAATCATTATTGCGCAATTCATGTTTTATGTTTTTATGTTTTTGCGCAAACGCAAAGTTTCAGGGTTAACTCCCCATCCTTTCTGACACGAGAGAGTACTGGAAAGTAGAAATGCTAGAAATGTCTGTCTGCTCTTATTCAAGTTTGTGCTGACAATTGTAGTGTTTATAACAAAAATCTAGTAAAATGACATCGTTCGGTTTGAAATTCGTGCAAAATACGAGTTTTTTACAAAGATTCAATCCACAGAACCACACAAGAGTCCGACAAGCTACGACAACACCGTCCGGTTCAGTTCTTCCGGAACCAAAAAGACCACGTTTTGGATTCCTGGGAATTATTTGCGGAATTGCATCTGGTCTTTTTATTGGGGCTACTATTAGTAAAAATATAGCTAATTTCCTGGAAGAAAACGATCTCTTTGTTCCCTCAGACGACGACGACGATGACGATTGAGTATTCTCGTCACTTTTAGAAAAACTGCTACACTATATATAAACTTCGATGAATTTTTGCCAAAATAGTGTGGAATTGCTGCGCCGACTGTAGGCAAAAATAGTCGCTTTTTTCAGCTAACAAATAGCTGAGAGTGGGTTGCTTTGCCTTATTATTTTCGATGTCTAATTCCGCAATTTGGAGTAAAAATCTTAATGCGACAATTTGAAGGTACGTTTATATTCATTTCCATGGTAGAGCTTTTGTTTTAAATTTTAAGATTGTTTTTTAATGTTCCATAAAAATAATCTGAGTACTTTTAACACTTGCAGATTCTTGAGATAATTCAAAACGCCATCTAAATCTACTAGTTTTTAAACAACGAAGCTTTTTGGGGAATTTTGAAAGAAAAAAATGAAATTCTAATTACGTAGATCGCGAATTCATCAGCATGGATTCATGTACATTCTTGTGTTTAAAAATAATCCCTAATGCTGAAAGATGAAGTCATTGCACAAATGGGAAGATGATTTTTTTCTATATTTCATACAAAAATAACACCTATAGCAGAAATTGATTGCTTTTTAGTTTCAAAACGTAATTGTGGTTTCATTTTTGTATAA
This sequence comes from Euceroptres primus, assembly GCA_037177015.1. Classification (NCBI taxonomy): domain Eukaryota; kingdom Metazoa; phylum Arthropoda; class Insecta; order Hymenoptera; family Figitidae; genus Euceroptres; species Euceroptres primus. The sequence continues at coordinate 15,922 of JBAGKK010481245.1, forward strand.
TACATACAGGTATTTAGAATTATTTATGTTTTTACACATTGCTTCTCATGACATATTTTTTCTATTTTAAATAGATAATATTTTTATAATTTATGAGTGAAAAGAGTATATTTTTCACACTACTGAGGTGTGTACCATGAGAGAAGTTATACATTATGAATGTGTTTGTTGAATAATGAGTGTATTTTTCTCAGATTATGTAAATAATTAACTTGAATGTAGTAAAATAGAGTTTTCTTTATTTACACAATCTCATCTTTTGCCCAGATTTATAATTAAAAAACTCCAATTGAGGGTCCGGGTGCAATAACTCGCTCGACGCTCGAACAACCGCATAATCATTGTCCGATCGTCTCAGAGAATTCAAATGTTCAAAGTCACCAAAATAATTTTTTCAACGCACGGGCTTGCAGAGAATGAGAAAATGGGACTTTTTTCCTTTACAGTTTTTTTGTCCCATAATTATTCTTAATAGGAAAAATGAAAAACTGAAAAATTTTTACCTCTAAAATCAATAAGTTTTTAAAATATAAATCGTAACTTGGACAAATATTGTTGAAATCGTTTAAAACATGGTGTACACACTGAATATAGTCTTGTGATGACTAAGGAAGAAGCAAAAGTTGAAAAATATACTATTGTTTACTAATATTTGATTGCAAAATGACACCGGGCCAGTAACTACGTTTTTATGGCTTCTCCGACAAAAAGTATCGAGGAAACTTTCAGTTTGAAGAAACTTGCAGTGAGACATTTGTGCCTAAATATTAAAGGAAGATTTCTGGAAAATTTCAGATCGATTCATCTAAAATTGACGAAAATATCGATTTTATAAGTAAGCGTGCGGCTCGGCCAACGTTAACTCTGCGAACACAAACCATCATGGGGAAGCGTACTCATCATTCTGCTTTGCAGGACCTAATTTGAGAATTTCTAAAGGGTTTTATTTTTAAATAATTTTAAATTATATTTGTTAACTTGAACTAATTATTACCTCACTCTAACTGAAAATTGGACAAAAAATTAAAAATTTCAGAAAAAACCGCAACTTTTAAGCATTATTCAAAGAGAATATTAATAAC
>JBAGKK010481256.1:0-17002 GCA_037177015.1 Euceroptres primus
GGGAAACGTCTATTTTAGTCTAAAAATGCGGACTAAAATAGTCGTTTTTGCCATGCATTTTCCGGGCCAGGGCCCTTTTTATGAACAAGCCTCTGCACTGTTTAAGATATCAGTTATTTATTTCGTATTATTGATTCTTTACTTATTTAAGCTCACTAGTTATTTTTGAATTTGTAGGACTTTTCTCGTTTATCCAGAGAAAAGTTTTGTTTCATTCATACCACCCGTTTCCTTTGGATATGCACAGAAATATTGGTTGTTTGAAAAAAAGGTTGATTGATTGAAAAAAATTTTCAGTGAAATCTAATCTTCATATTTTCAAATATTTTGGTCCACAGCTTTTATCGACGAATTCTAGCGGGAAACGTTGTTCACATGTAGCAAAATAATAATCCGTTGTCATCCAAACCCGTACCTACTGCATTATATACTATAATAAATTATTAACAATGGAAAATATTTGGGATATGGGTCCATCTCTTTAGTGGACGGTTTTTATGTCATTCGAAAGGTTTTCGAATGCCCTTTCAGAAAATACCCGGCTGCTTTGCCAAAGCCCCTGCATATCGCAGGCTGCTCGTGATTTGCGATCCGACGCGCGAGTCAACTCGAGCGCTGAGTTCGAATCGCGCTCCGTAGACAAGAACAGAGCGTCGCGCGTTGAGTGGCGTCGAGCGTGTGTTTGTGCGTGTGTGTGCCCAGCTGATTTTGTATTGTTTTGTATATTCTTGTTTGGCTTCTTTGTGTCGGATTTTACTTTTTAATGTCATCGAATTCCGGAAAAAAAAGAATTTCGAGCATGAGAAATTTTCTTTGGTAAAACCGTCAGATGACGTGTACCACTATAAGAGTTTCAAAGAAGTGGTAACTTTGAATCCGAAATACCGAGCTGAGTTCGAATATTTCTGTCGCAAGAAAACTGTAAGTATTCCCTGTAGGAAATGTGAAGAATTTGGCTGTCGTTGATACTTATTGATGCCTAATTTTTATAGCAACGTCCGTGCAGTCCATCAAATCAGAGAAATAAAAAAAGTCTTTCTCCAGAATCATCTCTTCAACCTGGACCATCTTCTGAGGTTCAAGAAAAAAGCCATCATAAGGATTCTTCAGCGAGTGATTCTAACATGGTAATAACGCAACCATCTCTATTGAGAATGTTTCTTTTTATGTCTAATTCAAGGTCAAGAACTCTATAGAGTGTAGTTTAAAGTGTAAATCATGCAATGAAAAAAAATTGAAAAAAATTAACTTCCTATATACTAGTAAATAATTTCATGCAAGTCAAATTCGGTCATTTTTAGACCAAATAACATTCTTTTTGAAATTTTTCTTCACATATTTATCGGAAATATGTTGCTGTTTTGGGGAATTTGCATGAGGTCAGGTGAAATCTCTTGTAGCCATTTGAAAGGCAACTGAAAAATAACTTTTCAGCGATTGTTGAAGCTACAAATTATTTTGTCACAAGAGTTTTCATGTTTAAACTATAGAGAGTATGAAAAGTCTTATGATATTCTTTTAGACTTTAATTTAATCACTATTGAAGGTGAGAAAGTGAAAATAAAGTAAATAAAAAAGTTGACAAAAATGATAAAATTTGTAAAATTTGTGGGAAAAAATGTTAATTTTACAATGGAATGTATTATTATTATTAAATCACATTTTATCTAATACATTTAATGTGTTAATATTTAAAAATGTAATCCCCCGAAAAAATTTTCTAGTTGAAATTTTGGATGGTGAGAGAAATATAGTAAAAAAGTGTTTCAAAAAATAACCAGATCTCTTGCGAACACTCGGTTGAGTATTATCCTTAGGCACTTTAAACACAAGTAAGAAATTTCAAAAAACTTACCTGCAGGTTTTGGTATGTTTATGTATTATCCATTTTGATTATAAGTTACATTTAATTACGTATTTTTGGTTAAACGTGCAGATGAGTTTTTTTTTTAATTTTTTACTTGTGTTTAAAGTGTCTAAAGATAATACTCATTTGAGTGTTTGCAAGAGATCTGGTAATTTTTTAAAATAATTTTTTCACTATTTCTCTCACCTTCCAAAATTTGCATTGGAAATGTTTTTTTTTGGGGGATACGGATATTTTTTTAAACAAAAAAGGTGCAAATTTTCAAAAAAATAATCTGTTATAAATTTTATTGCATATAGTTGTATTTTATTGTATATAGATAATAATATTTTTTCAACTAGTTGTAGAATAATTTTTTGAATTTTAGAATTGTATGACGCAAAAATAGGCATTTTCGAAACAAAATGCCAATTTCCATAACAAATAAATTTTAATGAATTGGAAATTTAACTTTGTAACAATAGGACCACACAAAATTTTCAGAATATTACAAAGGCAAAAATTTTGTACGAAACAACTTGTTGAAAAATTGTTTTCAATGAATTTTATGAATTTGTCCCGCGTTTACTTTAGGTATTTTAAGTATTATAGACATCATATTATTTAATCGTTCAATTGTTTCGAAACCTGAAGAAATGAAAATTCTATTTTTTTAATTAGTGAATTTAATTTTACGATTAAAAAATTATTTTAACTATTTGAATAGTAAAATTACCAACAGTTCTAAAAGAGTAAAGTGCCTTTCATTTAAAATAGTCAAATTAGTAGAATCGACTGACACAATTCGTCATAATTATATTTTTGACACAGATAATCTGACTGAAGTAATAAATACCATGAAATAACTTATTGAAATAGTGAAAATCGACTACTAATAACCCACCGTTTACTTTATTCGTAGTGAAAATTGACTACAAAAAAGTGAAAATTTACTGCGTTGTTAAATTGATTTGAGTTATTAAAGAAAAAAAACTGAACTCCTTAGATACTCTTTCCTAATCCCTTTAAAACCCTTACAAACTCCTTCTAAACCCCTCAAAAACCACTCAAATCCTCTAGAAACCTGTAAAAAAACCTTCAAAGACCTTTAAAATCCTAAATCGACCTTTGAGCTACCTTTAAAAATAATTTTGAACCATTTAAAACACTTTCAGCCATATAAATACTTTTCAAAATAGTTCAAAATAATATGTAAACTATTCAAAACTCTTCAAAACCCCTTCAAAACCCGCATAAAACATTTCGAAACCCTCACAAACTCTTAGAAATCCCTTTAAAACCTTTGAAATCCCCTAAAAACTCTTAAAACACCCCAAAAATCTTTCAGAACCTTTAAAAACCTCTCAAACCCTTTTCAAAAACCTCATGACCTCTGTTTTCTCTTCGAAACCCATCACAGCCCTCCTGTATCCCTTCAAAAGCGCAATAAATTTTGTTTAATATTACATTCAAATATAGCATATAACAATTTTTGGCAGAACAAAAATCATTAAGATTGCAAATATTTATAAAGACAATGAACACGCGAAGCTCTGTCCTTGTCCACGGCACGCGATTCGAACTCAGTGCTCGAGTTGACTCGCGCGTCGGATCGCAAATCGCGAGCAGCCTGCGATATGTAGAGGCTTTGGCAAAGCAGACGGGTATTTGCTGAAAGGGCGTTCGAAGACCTTTCGAATGAGATAAAAATCGTTCACTAAAGAGATGTACCCAAATCGCAAATATTTTCCATTGTTTAACACGGCCCCACAAAGAAAAAAGTGGTCTGACCGACAGACCTAATGTATTTTGACCCGCTGAATACAAATCCGAAGTCAAAAATATCAGATTGGCTCGTGTTTAAACCCTAACCTCAAAAAACTTCCGCCAAAAGGCGGTTTTGTGCAAAATTCGAAGAAAAAGAAAGTGACCTGCCCGGCGGACCAGAGCAGTGTATGCTTGTGTATTTTGACCCTCTGAATCCGAATCCGAACTCAGAAATATCAGATTGGTTTGTGTTTTAACTCTAGCCTCAAAAAGCACCCGTAAAAAGGCGGTTTTTCGCCAAATTCGAATCGAAATATGATGTTAGCTTGTTGGTGGGTTTCTACTCTTCAACGGCATACCATCGAGACTAAGGCCACTCGATATCTATGACGTAGAAGCTTAGAAACCTACATTATTATCACCTACATTCAAATTTGGCGGACACCCGGCTTTTTTGTGTTTTTTGAAGTTAGGGATGAAACAGGAACCAATCTGACATTTCTGACTTCGGATTCGGCGAGTCAAAACACATAAGGATACACTGCTTTGGTCTGCCGGTCAGGCCGCTTTTTATTTTTTTCGAATTTGGCGGAAAACCGCCTTTTCACAGGTGTTTTTTGACGCTATGGTTAAAACACGAGCCAATTTGATATTTCTGACTTCGGATTCGGATTCAGCGGTTAAAAATACGTAAGGGTACACTGCTCTGGTCTGCCGGTCAGACCACTTTTTTTTTGTGGGTCTGTGATAATTTGTTATAGCATATAACGCAAGGGGTACGGGTTTGGCTGACAACGGGTTATTATTTTGCTACATGTGAACAACGTTTCCCGCTAGTATTCGTCCATAGAAGCTACGGACCCAAATATTTGCGGTCGGCTCTCGGACTGTCAATGAATTAACTAAACTTTTGGTTATGCATCTACATTGTAATATTAACGAGTGCCAACAATCGATTGAAATTTCTCATCTACTTTAAATTGTTGTTGAAATTGTTTGAAATTTAGTATACACGTGAAGTATATTCCAGTGATTCCTTGAAAACTATAAAAAAAGCTGAAATTGGCCTACTGTTTAATAATATTTAAATGCAAATTGAGGCCGGTCGGTAACCATGTTTTTTAGTCTCGCCGACAAAAAGTATCGAGGGAAGTTCATCGTCGAAAGAACTTCCAGTAAGGCATATGTTCCTCACTATTCAAGGAAAATTTTTGAAAATGTTCAGATCAATTCATTAAAAATTAACGAAATTATGTATTTTATAGAAAGCATGCGATGCCGCCAACGATAACTCCGTAAGCACTGCGTACTATCAGGTAGTGTACTCGTCATTCGGGCTTTCCATACTCGATCTTACAATGATTTTTTAATGGTTATATGTTTAAAATAACGCCTCCTCACCACAAAATATCGAAATAACGAACTGTTATTTATATATTTTCTTATTTTAATGCTTTTATTAATATCATTTCGAAATGCTTGGCATATACTCGAGAAACGTGTTCTATATAGAACGCTAGTAATATTTAATAATTTGGACATAACTGAAGTCGCTATGAATATAAAAGATTCTTAAAAATATTTTGCAGCATAATAAAAGCAAAAAATATTATTAACAATAATACTAATCCATATTAGTCGTCATTAATGTGCGGTCGAACCATTTCAAAACAAGTCTGTATCAGAAGTGAAGAAAGCATTTGCTCGTATTCTTAAAAGAAGCAATGGTCGAGTACTGATTACTCTGCAGACTGACAAGGTAAAGGAATTTCCAGTCGGTGGTTTTCAGAAATTTCTTACTGAGCGAGATATCAAGTTTCGAGCAGTGCGTGCAAACCTGCTGTTAAAGCAGCCATTGTCCGGGGCGTTGGTGGAAGGGGATGTAAATGAATGAAGCTAAAACTATTACTCAGTTCTCAGCACCGAGTTAATTTAAAAAAAATTGAAGATGGTATTCATAGCGGGCTGAAGCTAGCCTTCCACCAGTAGGTAGAAAAACAATAATAATCCATAAGCGTCGGCACCAAGCTCAGAGTAATAGAACCCATACAAGATCTCTTCGTCCATAATTATTATAATTATTAATCAACTTGAACTTTTACAATTAACAGTTAATTACTGTAGAAATATACTTAGAACCATTAAAGACAATAAATGAGTTTTAAAATATGTACCTAAAGTTTTGAACGTTCAAGTGAACCAAATTTTCTTTCTGAACTCAAATTTATTTGGAAATATTAATTGAAATCAAATAGAAATTTTTTTCTTTTAAATGTTCAGAACTTGAAAAAAATTTTTGAAATTCGTGATTATTTCTGGGATCTGTTTAAAGTACAGAAGTCGAGAAACCCATTGTCTGCTGCCTACTTTCGGATGAAGATGCTGGATATTCTTTAAAATAAAAGTAATTTTTTGACATCCGAAGATTAAAGGGAGGATACCTTAAGATGAAATCAGAACACTTTCTTTTTTCTTAAATTAAAAACTGACTTGCCTGTAATTTTTACAGATTGAAAAATCGAAATGGAAATGCTGACTATTATTCAAAATAAAAGCTTACTTTCAAATTAATTGTCAAATAAAACATTTGGACACGTTTTTCGAAGTTGGACTTGGAAAATTAGTGATTTTTAAAAGTGGCCCACTGTCCTGGTGCCAGAACTTTAACAAAACGTTTCTGCTTTTTAGCCTCCCATATATTTATTGGGCCCATGCAAAAAACTAAATTTGAATGCTCCTTGCAGTTGGAAAATTAAATATTCTTCTAAGATTTTAAAAAGTAGCCCTCTGTCTCGGTACCCGAACTTTAGCGGAATATTTTATTTTTAGACTCCCAATCATTTATTGGGCCCATGCCCGATGCTAAATTCGAATACTCCTCGCACTTAGAAAATTTAATATATATTTTCAAGATTTCTAAAAGTGACTCTGTCCCGGTGACAGAAATTTATCGAAATATTTTTATTTTTTAGACTCCCAACTCATGGTTTCCAGGTCAGGAATATCAAACCTGGCAGCCTTCTCATTGATTTTAATGAAACCTAGTGAAGTTTAAGGTAATGTTTTATGGCCAAAGGATTTTCGGGAATTTTGGAAATTCTGGAAGTTACACCATTTTGAAATATGAGGTCGACTTTTTTTTAAATTGTAATATTTTTGAAACTTCTTTGGGATTCCAATCACACTTTTAGGAATTTTGTAAAACAAGATGCTGTTTTATATAAGAAAGAGAAGAAAGAAAACACCAAGAAAAACTGAAAAAAATTTTGTTTCGATTTTTGACGGAATACGCTACATTTTTTCGATCTTTTTAGATTCATATTCCTTGTTCTTTTATCTTTCATTTTAAAAAAAGTTGGTGGAAGCTCATCTGGTTTGCGAGTAGGAAATTTCTGACAGGTCAATAGAGACTACAGCAACTGAAAACAAGTTTAAACACGCTGAAAACCAGTTTAAACACGTTGAAAATAGATCATGTGGGAATCATGTTCCTACATCCATAACACTATTACCATCCTTGAGTGCAACACCGTAAAAAACCGATTCAGAAATCTATCCTAGCCTAGATCTCGACTAAATCGTACGGTGGTGCCAGCTATTACTTACACGCCTCTACATTTTCTATTCACGCATGGTTAATTTTTATTGCAGATTACCTCTCTGACAGCATTTGTTTCCTGTTGTTTATTTCCTGTCTGTATACAACAGGTGTCAGCCTATTCGAAATACGTTTACATGTGTACCATTTAACGGTTATTTCTACTACCTCCATACTCTCTATCCATCTATAAATCCCGTGTTAGTGTTTGCCGTGGAATAATTGTATTTTCATTCTTAAGTAAGATACCATGTCTCAAGCTAGTCCATTCGTTGCCGTCGATTCATCTGAGGTTCTAACCCCGGTATCCAGCTCTACACAAACTTCAGTCAACAGTACTCCTATTCAGACAAACACCATGTCGCAAACGAATACAGCTGCTACTGAATTAACTGAGACTAAAAATCTTGTGTCAGATTCACCTCATGAAATACCAAGCGTTGTATTGACTCGAGCTGTTATTAAGCGATTGCTGATGATCGCTTAGGATGTGAGTAAAAGATCATCTTTATCAAACCAGATGCTTTTACAAACCATTTATGGGCTCTACAAATCATTTACAAAGGAACTTCTAATTGTTCTTGGACTCCAATCCAGTGGGATATTACAACAGTTGTTAAACTTATCCTAATTGTAAGAATTTTAAGAGTCTTTTAAGATTTTAAGAACAGTTAAGAGGGCTGTGTACTAACCTGGGAACACCGAGCAAAGTATGTTTGGTAGAAGTCTATTTTCGCTTAAACTATGAAATGAAATGCATTTAGTTGAGAAAGAAATAAGCTATGCTTATGATAATAAATATCATGGTCTAAAATCTGAAGTTAGCCGACTTTGAAGATTGATATCTCGAAATGTAAGAATTCTTTCAAGTAGTCACAAAACTACAATCATAGATTCATTCTTTATAAAGAAGTTGGAATATCCTGCAAATAAATTGTTAAAATAGACTTCCAAGAGAGGACTGTAAGAAGAAAGTTCAGGAAAATTTAACGAGAGAAAGTGCTGAACCTAATGGATAAATAGTGAAATAGAAGTTTGGCCAGCCTGCTCACTGCTCTGCATACCCTTCACCTCCCACTGTTACGTTTTAGGGTTGTAAGGTCTGTCCAGCGGCTAACGAACGGAAGAAAGTCTGGTACACGTACAGAATTTAAGAACATCTTCCTAAATTCAGTTTTAAATTTGTTTGTCCAAGTTGTGGCTTGCTTTGTCAGCCGGAATGTTTGATTTCTAAGTTTTTCAAGGAAAAATATTTAAAAATTCGTCTTCTGACACTTATGGATTTGTACGTTTCACAACACTCTGACTCGAATGATACATATTTTATAGAACATTTTTTTAGAACTATTGAAGGCGAATAGAATTTTAAGTTTTATATTTAAATTGTAATGACAATTTAAAACAAAATAATTTACATTTCTCAACAAACCATTTTATGCAAAAAAAAATAAAATTGATGCAAAAAAGGTTCAAACCTAGCATGTAAATTGTAAATGGTTTATTTAAACATATAACATTATTTAAACATTACATAAACATTCTTTATGTTTATAATGGTTTATTTAATTTTCGAAAAGCGTTTGTTGATGCATAAAACTAAAATCGTTCATCAAAAATGTCTGGCTAACGAACTCTTCCTTTCTTTTTATGCCTTAAAGAAGTGTTCTAAAGCACAAAACAATCCCTTAATTTTTTCGAAAGTCTTTGGTGAAGAAAAATTAGTTTTTAAGTTTTGAACAGTATTTTTCACAATTAAAACAAAAATTATTTATCCAATCAAAAAACGGTAATGGAAAATTGGTAGATCTTTTTAAGGCAAATCATTTTTTTTGTAAGATTTTTTCATATCTCATGTTTTTTGGCGGGGAAATTGAATTTTATATTTTTTAAACAAAATTGTTAAGATTAAAACTAAAACCACCTATCCCATTAAAAAATAGTCAACAGAAAATTTGTAGATCTATTTAAGACCAATAATTTTTGCATTGAATATTTTTTATATCTCACGTGTTTTGGCGGAAAAATTTGAATTTTCGATTTTTTGAAAAAATTAGAAGAGTTGTTATGCAATCTTGTAGAGCATTCAAAAAGCAATGTTTTTCTTCTCTCGACTTTTTTCATATAGTACGTTGTTTGGCTTAAAATCTTCATGTTGTTTTAATTTCTTAAATTTTGAAAACGCTATAAGTATGATAATTTTCATTTTATCAAAAAATGTCGTAAAGATAAATTGTTCTTCTTTCAAAGTACTCTGAACATCCGTACTTAAAATTTGTAAATTACAAAAAAAACGGTCTCAAAAATTTTCATAATGCTGTAACGTTTATAATTTTTATTCAAAATGGCTGGATAACGAAATACACCTTCATTATAGGACACTTAAGGGCCCTGGCCCGGAAAATGCATGGCAAAAATGACTATTTTAGTCCGCATTTTTAGACTAAAATAGAGGTTTCCCGGCGTTACCGCCGGGTTTAGATAATGCATTGCAGTTTTCCTAAGGGCGCTTGACTCCTTTAGCACAGCGAATCCCAGGCAAGAGCAGGAAAATTCTTGATGGAAAATGACCCTTGGCCGGCACATCTACACACTAACTCTACCACACAGTCACATGTGGATTTTCCACAGCACGCTCAAACAGGTCTCGTGCACCACAAAACCGCACTCCCGTCGCTTCGCAAACAAACCACACGCCCAAAATTACTTACGAAAACCGACCGATCGCGATTATTTATTCAAAACTAGTAAAAACGGAACTGAAATCTGACATGTGAATCAGTTAACAGCAGAAGGAAAATTTCACTCACAGCGCCATCTGGAACGAACTGAGATCGCCATGGTAACACAAACCAGGGCAGTGTGTATCAAATATTTACAATGGAAACATAATAACTTAGATTAAAACCGAAAATTGTAAAATGTTTAAACAAAATTATTTATAATAATTACAAAATTAAATCAATAAAATATTTTAATATACATATAATATGCAAAAATAAATAAATTTTAAAAATTCGAAGTAACAAATAATAATTATTATTTTATTATTTTATATTTAATAATAATTGATATAATTAATCATCAATATATTAATATATTACATACTTATATAATTCTAATATAGATATTATTATACTTATATAATTATATTGATAATCATATTATTTCAACCATTACGACACAAAATCCAGAAGAAGCCTTTCCTTTTGCTAGAGTGATGCGGCTTCTGTCAAAAGAACGTTCTATAAATCAAAACATCTTTTATAGGAATATGTTCATTTAGCGTGAAAGTAAATTGATAAACGTCTGCTGGAAGTCATAGATAGTTATATAATATATACTCTGATGCGGAGGAAATATATTCTGAATTAAAGTCCATTCTCGCAAAATATTTTAATTTCATTATTGACTATTGGGACCATACCTGGCAACCCTTCTGAGGCACCCCTATTACTCACAAGTTTTTTAATTAAATCTAGGCGTGGTATAAAAAAGAATTTCTAGATGAATGTCAAATATGACAATTTTCGAAGTACGAAAGTCACAAAAAAATTTTTAATTTCGTTTCTGACGATTGGTACCACAACCGGCAACCTTCCTGAGGCACCGCTAATTATTCCCAAGTTTTTAAGATAAACCTAGGGGTGGTTTAAAAAATAATTTCTACGTTAATGTCAAAAATGACAATTTTCAAAGTACAGAAGTCCCCAAAAAATGTTAAATTTTATTTCTGACTATTGGGAGCATTACTGTCCACCCTCCTAAGGCGCCGCTATTACTCACAAGTTTTTAAATTAAACCTAGGGGTGGTTTCCAAAAAAATTTCTAGATGAATGTCAAAAATGACAATTTTCAAAGTACCAGAGTCTCCAAAAAGTTTTTAATTTCATTTCTGACTGTTAGGACCATTACTGGCAACCCTCCTAAGACACCCCTATTATTCACAAGTTTTTAAATTAAACCTAGAGGTGGTTTCAAAAAGAATTTCTAGATAAATGTCAAAACTGACAATTTAAAAATACCAGAGTTGCAAAAAAATTTTTAATTTCATTTCTGACTATTAGGACCACAACCGGCAACCTACCTAAGGCACCCCTATTATTTCCAAGTTTTTAAATAAAACCTAGGTGTGGTTTCAAAAAGAATTTCTAGATAAATGCCAAAAATGACAATTTTAAAAGTACTAAAGTCACCAAAAATGTTTTCAATTCATTTTTGACTATTGGGCTCATATCCGAAAACCCTCCTAAGACACCCATATTATTCACAAATTTTTAAATTAAACCTAGGGGTGGTTTTAAAAAGAATTTCTAGATAAAAGTAAAAAATGACAATTTTTAAAGTACTAAAGTCCCAAAAAAAGGTTTAATTTTATTTCTGACTACTAGGCCCATTCCTGGCAACCCTTCTAAGACACCCCTATTATTTACAAGTTTTTAAATGAAACCTAGGGGTGGTTCCAAAATAATTTCTAGATAAATGTCAAAAATGACAATTTTCAAAGTACCAAAGCCCCAACAAAATTTTTAATTTTATTTCTGACTACTGGGACCATAACTGGCAACCCTCTCGAGGCACCCCTATTACTCACAAGTTTTTAAATTAAACCTAGGGTTGATTTCAAAAAGAATTTTTTGATAAATTTTAAAAATGACAATTTTCAAAGTACCAAAGAGACCAAAAAATTTTAAATTTTATTTCTGACTATTTGGACCACAACCTGCAACTCAAAACGACCTTGGGGTCCTTTTGAGTTGCAGGTTGTGGTTTAATTTAAAACTTTCGAATAGTAAGGGTGCCTTGAAAGAATTCCTGGTTTCTGTCCTAATAGTAAGAAAGGAAATTTAAAATTATTTGGTGACTTTGGTACTTTGAAAATTGTCATTTTTGACATTTATCTAGAAATTATTTTTAAATCACCGCTAGGTTTGATTTAAAAACTTGTGAATAATAGGTGTGCCTCAGGAGGGTTTTTGGTTGTGCTCCTTATAGTCAGAAATAAAATTTAAAATTTTTTGGTGACTTTGGTACTTTGAAAATTGTTATTTTTGACATTTATCTAGAAATTCTTTTTAGAACCACCGCTAGGTTTAATCTAAAAACTTGTGAATATTAGGGGTGCCTTAGAAGGATTGCTGGTTGTGGTCCCAATAGTCAGAAATAAAATTAACAATTTTTTGGGGACTTTTGTACTTTGAAAATTGTCATTTTTGACATTTATCTAGAAATTCTTTTTAAAACTACCCCTAGGTTTAATTTAAAACTTTTGAATAATAGGTGTGCCTCAAGAGAGTTGCCAGTAATGGTCCCAATAGTCAGAAATACAATTACAAATTTTTTGGTGACTTTGTTATTTTAAAAATTGTCATTTTTGACATTTATCTAGAAATTCTTTTTAAAACCACTCCTAAGTTTAATTTAAAAACTTGTGAATAATAGGGTTCCTTCAGGAGGGTTACCGATTGTGCTCTCAATAGTCAGAAATAAAAATTGAAAATTTTTTTTTGACTTTGGTACTTTGAAAATTGTCATTTTTTACATTCATCTAGAAATTCTTTTTAAAACCACCCCTAAGTTTAATATAAAAACTTTAAAAAGAATAGGGGTGCCTTAGGATGGTTACCGGTTGTAGTCCCAATAGTCAGAAATAAAATTAAAAATTTTTTGAGGACTTTTGTACCTTGAAAATTTTCATTTTTGACATTCATCTAGAAATTCTTTTTGAAAGCACCCCTAGGTTTAATTTAAAAACTCGTGAATAATAGTGGTGCCTCAGGAGGGTTTCCAGTAATGGTTCCTATATTCATAAATAAAGTTGAAGTTTGTTTGGGGACTTTGGTACTTTGAAAATTTTCATTTTTGACATTTATCTAGAAATTCTTTTTTAAATTACCCCTAGGTTTAATACTAATACTTGTGAATAACAGGGGTGCCTCAAGCGGGTTGCCAGTAATGGTCCCAATAGTCAGAAATAAAATTAAAAATTTGTTGGGGACATTAATACTTTGAAAATTGTCATTTTTTACATTTATCTAGAAATTCTTTTTAAACTAGCCCTAGGTTTGATTTAAAAGCTTGTGAATAATAGGAGTGCCTCTGAAGGGTTGCTAGTTTTGCTCCCAATAGTCAGAAATAAAATTAAAAATTTTTTGGGTCATTAATACTTTGAAAATTGTCATTTTTGACATTTATCTAGAAATTCTTTTTAAAATGACCTGTAGGTTTAATTTAAAAACTTGTGAATTATAACGTCGAAAGTGATGTTCGGGCCTGAGCTATAGAGGTCCCACTTGCGATGCCGGGGATCGGCGATAAACCTTCCCAGATATCGAAATCTTGAATTTTACACCAAGGTGAATAAGTTAAGTAGGAAATCAAGACAGGGAAACGCAGCAAGAATCCAGTTAGCATTCCAAAATAATCAAATAGCTCTGAGGTACAACCAGAAGGATGGGTTAGGGACACTGCAGTAGGTTAGGCCGGAAAATTAAAATTTTGTAGTTCCTCAAAAATACCCAAAAAGCTTCGAATCTCAACGGCAACCGGATCTCAGAAAAATACATAAATGAAAAGCAAAAACAGGAAAAATCAATCCTTAAAATTAAAGTAGCCTAAATAAATTAATTCTAGCCTTGGAAAACCGTGCAGCTTTTGAAGTCGATAATACGCGATATTTAAAAATAATCAAAATTAAATTTCAATAAGAGTCCGAATTCTGCAATATTAAAGCTTGTGACATGCAAATATTTTGGAACGTCACAGCCTTTGACTGAATATGATAGCAAATCTACATTTTGCAACTATTGTTTATTATTCAAACAATTTCAATTGAAAAATGCATAAACTTTTTTTAAATACGAAGATTTTGGGTTTTTAGTAGATTCAACTACAAATATTGTGTGGAAGAAATTTGTAATTGTTTAAGCAAATGAAATGAACAATTCAAAGATTTAAATTGATAATTTTTAATTAGGTAGAAATTCATAATCGTAATCCTGTTTCCTGTGATAAGTCATCATTATGAGGATGAAGAAGGAGGGCTTGTGCTTCCGGAAGCAATGAACTCTCGGTCTTTAGGAATATGTTCCTCAAACTACCTAAATAGGGGTCAGCGGAAACCAACAAAAAATAGAGCACATCTTCTTTCATACTAATCAGAGAAGATTTTCTGGTGTTATTTTCTCTGCGCCGTTTAAAATCTTTGTTTCTAGCCTCTTGGGCTTCTTCGGAAAGTTACCCGATAGGTATCACGAAAGAAGCAATGATTTTTGCACCGTGAGTGAGAATTTTGTGTACTGAAGCAGGCATATAATATCAACTGTAGTGTTTTACACAAATTTCTGCAGTCTCAGTAGCAAGATTGTAAAATAGCTTGGTATCAAGTGCTTTACTGCATTCCATGAAACGAATCCATGCATGCAAAGTTTGTAACCCTTACTGAAATGCACCCACATTTTCTTCTCTAGTTCCTACTGTTTGCAGACGCTTAATTTCTGAGGGCTTTGTCCCACAAACAGTACAATTTGATAAAGCAGAAGTTTCACTAATTACTGGGAAACTTTTACGTCAATCAGGGTACACATTAGTTCATACTCTACATTATAAACAGTATCATTGATTGCTATTTTACCTGCTCTCAATCATTTGATTTGCTTTTTAATGTTCTGAAGTTCATTTTAAATTCTATCCTTTGTCTCTGGTGCAAAACGGAATAATAGAGGCAAGCAAGAGTTGCGTCAGGAAGTGTGAAGGTTTTTCCAAACTGTGATCGATTTGTCTGCAGATTAAAGAGAAAGCGGAACCATTCACATCAAGAATAGACTTGAAGTAGAAGTTTCCTTATTTTCTGATTTATATTGATAAAGATGTCGAATTGCAACCGTACTTAACTTTAATTTTAAGTTCTAGCTTATGATGTTCCCGCTTCTGCTTCCTGCACTTCTAATTCTGGTCTGCTTTTACCCAAGACGCATTTTTTAGCAATACGAATTTCAGTTTTTTGGTCTAAAGTGCGCAAGTTCTTAAATAAATCAGTGTCCTCCTCTGAAATTGATTCTTTTAATGCTTCTATCCTTCTTCTTTTAGTTTTTTCAGAACATTCTTCAAAGCTTTTTATTTTTCGATGTGACGGAAATTCTGCCTCTGAAGCTTTAAATATAGTATCCAATCAGATTGAATTTTTTTGCGAAACTTATCCTTATTACAAATACAAGTTGAGAATTTTGTATTAAAGGTCGGTACAAAAAACTGAATCGGTTTTTTACGAATAATTTCTTGTAAATTTGCAGAAAGGCTATATTTTTCCTTTCAGCGATTCAGCAGATTCTCGACAGTTTTGGAATTTGATTCAAACATGATATTAGAGAGTTCTCGATTTTTTATTTGGATAGAATCCATGTTTTCCTTATTAATAAAATCAATAAGACGACGATCGCAAGAAACAAATAAGAATCGCAAAAAATAATCGAGAGCTCCACTAAACTTGTAGCGTAGGCAATGTTAGTCTGCAGGATTATGCTAATAAAACGAATAACAAGTGAGAATCGCAAGAAACATATGAGGATCACAGGAAACAAATGCGGGTCACAGAAAACAATCGAGAGCTTAACTAAGCATGTAGCGTAGACAATGTTAGTCAGCAGGATTATGCAACTAAAAGAAATATCAAGAACAAGTGAGGATCACAGGAAACAAAGAAGGATCGCAGAAAACAATCGAGGGCTTAGCTAAACATACAGCGTAGATATCTGTCATTAAATTATTACAGGAAAGCACCTTCCACACAATATTTGTAGTTGAATCTACTAAAAACTCAAAATCTTTGTATTCAATACAAAGAAATTTATGCATTTGTCAATTCAAATTGTTTAAATAATAATCAATAGTTGTATAATGCAGATTTACCACAATATTGAGTCAAAGGTAAAAGAATATCACTTAGTTTTACAAAAAAATCCAACTCTTCGTGAGTGTCTTTGAAAACTGACAAAGTTATGTATTTTTTAATTAAAATTGTTTAAATAATTAAAAATAGCTGTGAAACGTAGATTTTCCGTAGTATTAGGACAAATGCAAAATTATATTAGTTTATTTTAGATCAAAATAGAGATTTCCCGGCTTACCGCCGGGTTCAGATGATACCTTGTAGTTTTCCTAAGGGCGCTTGACTCCTCTGGCACAGCAAATAAAAAGGAAAAGCCGAAAAATCCTTGATGGAACAAGATGCTTGGCCGGCACATGTACACACTAACACTACCTACAGCCACGTGTGGGTTTTACAGAACACGCTCAAACACGTCACTTGCACTACAAACCCGCCACCCCGAAGATTCACAATAAAACTTCACGCCAGAAATTACTTACGAAAACCGACCAATCGCGATTATTTACTCAAAAACAGTATAAAAGGAACTGAAAACTGACATGGAAATCAGTTGACAGCAGAAAGAAAATTTCACCGCCAGCGCCATCTGGAACGAACTGAGATCGAAATGGCAACACAAACCAGGGCCGTGTATATCAAATATTAAATATGGAAACACAATAACTTAGATAAAAACCGAAAATTGTGAAATGTTTAGCAAAAACTATTTATAATAATTCAAAAATTAAATCAATAAAATATTTTTATATACATATAATATGAAAAAATAAAAAAAAATAAAAAATTCGAAATAACAAATAATAATTATTATTGTATTATTCTATAATTATTTAATTGCATAAATATAATAATTAATATCATTAGTTATTAATATATTACATACTTATATAATTCTAATATATATATA
>JBAGKK010481267.1:0-17000 GCA_037177015.1 Euceroptres primus
TTTTGGCTGGCCTATGTCCTTTTTACTCTAAAGACAAATAGTAATTGCAAGAAAACATCATATCTCACTTAAAGAAGAACGCAGGCCAGCCAAAATTTTCTTTACAAATTTTTTTTAGATCTTTAGATTTTTACTAACTTCATTTTGTTCGGCAAATTTCAGTGCTTTCATTACTTTTATTTGCGATGAGAAATGTTTTATTTTATTAGGCACATATCATTGATTTTCATGACTTTCATTTGCGATATTTTAGTGTATTTGGCAAAGTTTAATGATCACACAACATTCTCAACTAAAAATTTTACACCATTAATTAATTTTTTGAAATGTGTTCTCCATTATACAATTACAAAGCACTATTTGGCGGCGTTTTCGTAACACTCGTTTTCTTTCGAGGGTCTTTTTTTTATGTAAGGTCTACTGAAAAGAAATGAGTTTAATTTTTAACAGTGATGTGTCGTTGGCTACGATTTTTGAAGTATTTTAAAGTGGTTTAGTTGCAAAGTTTTCATCGCAAAAATGGCAAAATTTTGCTTTTATTTATTACATTTATTACATCGTTTAATTATTTATAACTTTTCGCACTGTACATTCATATTTATGAAGATTTGTATAAGTTTTTGAAACAGAAAAAATTTTTTCCACTATAAAACCCCAACCTGTTAATTTATTTACTTAATTCGTTTATAACAATGAAACCGATTGTTATGAAAATTATTTTTGTTCCAGGAGTACCCCAGAATAGTTTTAAAAAAATTTATGCTGTATTACATACGTTTGTAGAAACAGAAAAAAATATTTTCTACAAAATCACGGCTTTTGTCACACTTTATGATAAACAAATAAATATAAACAAATGAAAAATGCGGCTCGACAGTTCCTTTAGAAATTTAATTTACTTCAATTTAAAAAAAAGACTTTCAAATACGATTACAATTAAAGGCTGCACACCTTTCTCAACAGTAAATTCCAGATTGGGGCCACTGTGAATCGGGGTAAGAACCATTTGACGGGTGCTAGTGTTACACATGTTTTCAAAAAAAAATTGTTGTGCATCAATTTGTTGCTAAGATAGTTTTAAAAAAAATTCTGCTTCTACAATTTTAAACATATAAAACTCAAGTTTTAACCGAGAATAGAAGAACATTGATAGTATTTGTTATAAATTTTACGAAGCAAATCATTGTAATTTTGTTTACAATCGTGTTACAATTCGCGCTGGTTACAAATCTGCTGGTGTCTTCTCAAGAAAATTAAATAATATAATTTAAAATATAATAATTATATTATATTTCAAAACTATTTTATTCACCTTATCTAATTATTCCATTATTTTATTGTTTATTGGATTGACTGTAACATATACCTTATTCTTTTGAAGATTTACGTTTGAAAATTTACATTTGGAAAAAAAATGTTAAAATGAATAAAAATATTGTCTAATGGCGATATGTAATTCATTTTTTTTTAATTTTGAAAAATAAAGGATATTTTGTGGGAAAAAAGTGCTTATGACCGATTCCATTTCAAATCATGCAGAGAAAGTAGGTCACAGTGTCAGAATGATTTGGTATTTGGATATATGATTCTAGAGTGAAAATAAAGACACACGTATTTCACTGTTTAACAAAAATTTTTTTTTATTTTTTACAATTTTTTGAAGATTACCTGAAAATTTTAAAAAAAACTAACAGAATTTTTTCTCAAGATGCAGCATTTTTCAAATGAGAATAGGTATTTACAATTTTCTTTTTTCATACGACGTGGAGACTCTTGCTCTGTCGTATGAACGCAGAAAAATCAAAAAATGTTAAACAATGACAAAATGGTGACGGTTTATCTAAAAATTTTGTAAGTGGGTTTTCTCAAAAACCTATCTCTTTACAATTATAATTTTTTTTTTAGGGATAGCTGATAATATGTACTACATGTCCCCTAAGTTTCGTTCGTAGTAAACCACTGCTTCACATTGAAAAAAACTAAAATTGTCATTTTTTATAACCCTTTAACGGCCAGTGGGACATATACGTCCCACCTACTTTGAAAATTCATAACTCCAATAAAAATGAACATATCGGCATTATGAGGGTCTCACATTAAAGAGGAAGGGTGCATATAATCACATAAAATTTGGTGAACATAAGGGTAGCACCCCTTTAGTTTTATACCCTGTCAAAAAATGCGAAAATTGCAAAAAAATGAAAAATGAGCATAACTTTTAGCCAAATTTTTTTTACATTGTAATCTGAGGTATATGTTTGAAAATCACATAAAAAATATGTGAAAAAGAGGTCCGGATGAAAACTATCCCCAACAGTAATAATACGTCAAAAACCACCCTTAGCAGTGTTGATGCGCCTAAAACTCGACTTTTATTGATGTTCAGTTCATGTATATTTTAAAAATATATTTTTTTATGTGCAAAATAGGTCTAAGGGAAAAACTACCCCTTACAGTAACAATATGCCGAAAACCATCCCTAACAGTGGTAATGCGCCTGAAACTCGACTTTTGTTAATGTTCAGTTCATATATATTTTTAAAGGACATCAAAATTATGTGAAAAAAAGGTCTGGAAGAAATATCTTTCCTGATTGTCATAATTCATCAAAAAACACTCATAGCAGTGCTAATATGCCAAAAAACAAACTTTGAAATAAAAAAAGAACAGAAAATTTATACAAAAAAACGATGTGCTCCTTGTACTTGAATTGATTTGCCTCTCACGAATAGAGGTGCTTTTTGAACGTGAGTATCCTTGCCTATCACGAATCGGAGTACTGCGCGTATTGTGCTATTAGATTCTCATATTTTATGAAATTTTTGGAAACATGGATCAAAGCAAAGAGGAACGTCGCAAACTTCGCAAAGACACTTCGTGCTCACTTCTTTTTCTTTAGTACAACATAGTCGACACCTTCGGGATTTTGTTGTTGTAGGCATATGGTTTCCAACGTAAGCGATTCCTACAACATTTGAAACACCCTTCTACTTTTTCGCCAAAAAGCTTCCTGGTCTTGTAATTCGCTTTCGAAAAGTGCAGTTTCCAATTAGCTACTTAGTTAAATAAATGCTAAAATCCAGTTGTTTTTGGTGAAAATCCCTCCCATGATCGACTTTGTACATAATGTATGAGTTGACAATAGCTAGGTCAATTCAAAAATAGAAGATTCTATGCCAACACTTTCAAGAACGTCTACCGATAGCATACATTTCCTTCAATTGGTCAAATTTGTCAACTGCTCCCATTATTGAGTTATAAGATGCGATAGCAAGAGGACACGAATTATTCAGTCTTGTTCCACCCTTGTTCTTTCTCGAAACTTCCATTAACACTATTGGACTATGTGCTGATGAAAAAAGTGTCACAGGTTTGGAATCAATCCATTTGATGGCTGTAACAACACCCTGAGTTCGTAATTCATAATTACCCCTTTGCATTTTCTTTTTTTCTTTCATTGCGGGTGGAAGTCCTTTTCGATTAGACCTTACAGTACCAATAGAAAAGATTTCTCTACTATGAAGGTTAGACATAATTGGTACCGTTATAAAATAATTATCGAAGGCAACCAAAGCAACAGTTTATTGTAAATCGTGTGCCATATTCAACACTACACGTTCTCCTAATGTATCATTAGAAGATGTGTTTGAATTCCAATAAAGTTCTAATTGCGGAAGCTGATGAATTGCCATTTGAATATGAATTTCAATCCACACTTTTAGTTCTTTTATGGAGTCCGATAGAGGATGGATTTCTTTTAGTTCGACAGAGTTCTTTTAGTCCGATATCGAGGATCTTCGTTTTACAGGCTGTTGACTTTCTTGCGCAGCGTAGATGTTAGTTTCTACAACGATTTTATCTAATAAATCTTCTCTGAAAATCGAAAAGAAATAATTAATTTCTGATTTATCGTTTCCTACATCTATCACTACTTCTGGATTCTTTTCGATGGCATCAAAAAGAACAAGCTTATCGACCGCTTGTGTCCAACCTTCATCATTATCAACTTGGGGTTCAAATAATGAAACTTTTTCATCATCTGAAACATGTTCATCGTTTGACGAAGAATTGTTTGATACACTTCCGTCTGATTCCAAATCACCTTCTACTTCAGAATCATCTGGATCAGATGGCAGTGCTACGCATTCATAATAAAATGCTTTATTTATAATAAAATGCTTTATTTATAATAAAATATAGAAGAATATATTGCGTAAATGTATTTGTAGGAAAGTCTCATGTACCTGTCTAAGCTATAAAGCTGTCTAACTATAATCGAAGGCCGTCAGCTCCCAGGTTCTTTGAACACTGCCAGTTAGTATTAGACGCTTTTCTTTTATTTAGTTTCGTAGCCAACTTCAAATGCATGTATAAACTAATAAAACTAAATAGCTGTTATGCGTCGCATACAGCTTGTGCAATGTGAACCAGCTATTCAATTGTTTCTGTTATTTTCTCCATATTCTTTATTTTTAATATTTCTCAAGAACGAAAATGTTTTTTATAATATAGAAATAAGAGTTGTAATAATCTGTAAGTTTCTTACAACATAACTACCTGCTATAGGGTTACTTATTCTTCAATTTCGAGAAGGAGGAAACAATAGGAAATGAGATTATAATGTTGTTATGAATTAGAGGTGTCTTTTTCTCAATGTAGGGATAGTTTTTAAGGGATGTAATGGTCCGTAAATTTCTTATAATATATTTATGTGTTTCGAAATAATTATATTTCAATTTAGATTAGGATAAAATAGGAAATGAGATTATAATGTTTTTATTTTTAAGAGGTGCTTTTTTCTCAAGGAAGGGGTAGTTTCCAAGGGTTGTAATGGTCCGTAAGTTTATTTTAACACACCTGCATGTTCCAAAATATTTATTCTTCAATTTGGAGCAGGATAAAGTAACACGAAATGGGATCATAACATTTTATGAATTGGGGGTGCTGTTTTCTCAATTCAGGGGATTGAAATGATTCGTAAGTTTTTTGCAATTCTACTACGAGTTCCGAGATACCCATTCCTCAATTTTGAGATAGATCAAATAATAGGAAATGAGATAATAATTATTTTAAGCAATTGGGGTGGTTTTTTTATATGGAGGTTACTTATGAGGGTAGGAAAATTCTAAAAATGTTTTTGTTTTACACATTAAGAACCTGTGATCCACCATGTACCAACTATGCCAAACCACTACAAAAGCTTGGTCGTTAAAGGGTTAAATCACTAGCCGAAAGGGAAAAATGTTGAGAGAAGAAACTTGCTTGGTCCATATTTTCAAAAAGAGTATTTTGCACTCTTCCGTTATTTGGCATCGCGCCAACTTATTCTCATTTACTTTATAAATCATACGGTGTCTTCACCCCTTGCCCTCTCGCGATGTCTTGATCTCATTAATTATTTTATATTGGTTACTCTTTTGTCTCTATGTTGAAAAGATTTATGTTTTTCACGTAGTTATTTTTTGTCAACGAAACTTAATAAAAAGAATCAAATTGATTCAATCAATAAATATTTTCAGAGTTCGAACTTACAATCAAGCCATTTATTTGATCTCTCATTATCTTCACTGTAGTTAAGTCCATTTGCCCTTTCATTGCCCGCTAAATTTGCTATCTCTATTTTGTACAAATATAAGTGTTCCCTGTGACATCTTTTGAAGGCAGTATAGTTTATTTTATTGTTGAAGGAAGGGTGCAAAAACTTTTTTTTGTGAAAATATTGGCAAAAAAATTTTCTTATCTTAACAATTTTCCCTTTTGGCTAGTGATTTAAATAAAAAATAAAAAATTTTGATTTCTGTTCAAAAATAGTACATTGTATAACTAGGGGGAGATCTTTCTGTTTCTACGACTCGTCCTGAAAACAGTTCCCGAACCGTAGAAACGATCTCCCCCGAGTCATACACGATTAGAGGTGTGCAAAAAGCTCGAAGCCCGATACTCGACCGGGCCGAGTCGAGCTTTTAACACTTCGAGTCGAGCCGGGCTCGATCAGTCTCGGGCCGGGCCGAGTTCGAACCGGGCCGAGTACTTTCAAAAGCTCGAAAAATTCCGGGTTCTCGTAGAGGTTCAGGCACCCGAAAATTTCGGGTTCTCGAACAGGTTCGAGTTCTCGAAAACGTTCGGGTACTCGACAATTTCGAGTTATCGAAAACGTTCGGGTACCCGCAACTTTCGGGTTCTCGAAGAATTTTTGGCTACCCGAAAATTTTGTGATTTCGAGCAGGTTAAATCAAAGATAAATATGATTGATTTACTTTATTGTTAATTGTTTAAACAGTTTTTATTGTTTAAATGTAACTTTTGACGAATAAGGCAGAAAAATGTAGTTTTTCTGCAAATTGGTTAACAAACTCATCAGAATGATATTCTTACCACTCATAACTGTTTAAACAATGTCCATTTGTTTAAAAATTTTTTTCGATAAAATATACGAAAGTTACACCTTCTTCAAGTAACGTGAAGTATGAACCAATTGGATTACATCAAAGATAAAAAAGATTGATTTACTTTATTGTCAATTGTTTAAACAATTGTTATTGTTTAAATGTAACTTTTGACTGAAATAATGCAGAAAAAGGTTTTTTGCAAACTGGTCAACCAACTCGTCAGAATTCTGAAATGTCTGGTATTTTTATCACTTATTCATAACTGTTTAAACAATTTCCATTTGTTTAAACATAGTTTTTCGACAAATTTCAAAAATGCTCACCTTTTTCATGTAATATGAACTAATTTGTTTATGTCAAAGATAGAGACGGTTGATTTATTGGTTAACAAACTCATCAGAATTATGGTATGTCAGGTATTTTCATTACTTATAATTATAAAAAACAATTTCCATTTGTTTAAACATTTTTCTTTGACAAAATATAAGAAAGTTGCACGATCTCTAAGTAATATGAAGTATGAACCAATTGGCTTACATCAATGATAAAAACGATTGATTTATATCAAAGATAAACGCAATTTATTTATTTTATTGGTAATTTTTTAAACAATTTGTATTGTTTAAGTCTTTAAGTGTAACATTTGACTGGAATTAGGCAGAAAAATGTAGTTTTTTGAAAATTTGTCAACTAACTCGACAAAATGTTAGTATTTCTGATACTTTTACCAGACATACGTAAATGTTACAACAATTTCCATTTGTTTAAATTTTTTTTGACCAAATATCAAAAATTGACACCTTTAGGTACGATGTCCTAGTTGGTTTAAATAAAAGATCAGCATGATTGATTTACCTCATTGATAATTGTTTAAATAAATGTCAATGTTTAAATGTAACTTTCGACTGGAGTATTGCAGAAAAATGTATTTTTTTTTGCAAATTGGTAAAAAAACTCGTCAGAATTCTGGTGTGTGTGGTATTTTTACTAGACATACATAATTGTTTGAACTCCCATTTGTTTAAACATATTTCTCTGACAAAATTTCGAAAATGTACACCCTCAAGTAATATGAACTAATTGGTTTATATTAAAGATAAAAACGATTTATATAATTTATTGTTAATGTTTTGAACAATTTTTATTGTTTGAATGTAAGTTTTGACTGAAATAAGGAAGAAAAATGTAGTTTTTTCGCAAATTTGTCAAAAAACTCCACAGAGTTATGGTACATCTAGTATTGTTATCAGACATACATAATTGTTTAAACAATTGTTCGTTAAATGGTACCTCACTCTAATTGAGAAGTAGACAAACAGTCGAAAATATCAGGAAAAAAACCGCAACTCTTTAGCATATCTGTAAACAATTAAAAATTTGTTTAAACAATTGCTTGTTAAATAACCTATTTTCTTATTGAAAAGTGGACAAGCAGTGGAAATTATCAGAAATAATCGCAACTTTCTAGCATATCTGTAGGAAAAGATAGTTGTAAACAATTATAAATTGTTTCAACAATTGTTTGTTAGACTACCTTAATAAACCTTACTCTAATTGAAAAGTGGACAAAACGTTAAAAATTTCAGCAAAAACCGCAACTATCCAGCATTACTATAGGAGAAGGTAATTTTTTGTTTAACAATTAGAAATTGTTTAAACAATTCAAAAGAAATTATAATAATTATTATCTCACCCTGATTAAAAAGTCAAAATTTTTATGAAAAAAACTGAAACTTTCTAGCATTATTCTAAAAGAATATTGTTATAAATAATAATAAATAGTTTAAACAATTTATTCTAACTTCTAATTATCAGCAGAAGGTAATATTTTATGTATTAGAAATTTTCGAGAACTCGCAATAATCGGAGTACCCGACACGATTCGAGTACTCGAAAATTTCGAGAACCCGACCAGTTTCTGGTTCTCGATACCAATCGGGTACCCAAAAATTTCGAGAACCCGACTTGTTTCGGGTTCTCGACCCCAATCGGATACCCGGAAATTTCGAGAACCCGACTTGTTTCGGGTTCTCGACTCCAATTGGGTACCCGAAAATTTCAAGAACCCGACCAGTTTCGGGTTCTCGACACCAATCGGGTACCCGAAAATTTCGAAAACTCGACCTGCTTCGGGTTCTCGAAGTCAGTCGAGTACTCGAAATTTTCGGGTTCTCGACGGGCCGATTATTCTCGAGCCCGGCCCGATAAAAGTCGAGCTCGGTTCGGGCCGAGATTTTGAGCTTTTTGCACACCCCTAATAATTAATATAATTGGTAATGTAATTTATTTTTCAGATCGTTGGTTTACTGACGACGTATTTAGTGATTCTGCTTCAACTTCCTAATTAAGAATTTTATGAAAATTTATTTGATCGATTGAAAGTAATTATTTTAAAATTCATTAAAGCAAAAAAAAATTGTTATGGATGTATGAACTATGATTATTTATAATAAGAAAAATCGGGTAGAATAAATTTCAGGAGTAGCTTTATTATTTTGTTTTTCTCAGAAAAATCTATTTTCACTTGGAACATATGTGATATATTGATTTTCAGTGATAAACTCTTGTTGACAAATCTTGCTTAACAAAGTGCAAATCTTTCTATGATTGAGTGCTTTTTCATTAGTCATTTTTCCTTTTAAATATTTTATCTCTCATGCGAAAGGTTGTCACGCAAATGCATATTATTTTTTTTTTATTTCTCATCCACCGTCAGATGCAGGTGATCTACCAATGGAAAGTCGTTGGACGATAAACTCAAAATTTAAAAGTTCCGTCAACGGACCGAAAAAAAGATCAGGTTTCCTCGAAGGGGGGTGAGTTTTTGCCTTTTTATTATTCTTTTTTGTCCATTTGATATAATATAAATTCATAACATAAATTTTAAAATATGAAAAAAGTGCATATTTTTTTCTGAAGGAAGAAACTTGTGTAAACTGATATAATTTAAAAACGAAAGTTTTGTTTTCAATTTAATATAGTTGCACAGAAATATAATTGTTTTCAATTTTAAATTCAACTTTAAATTTCGATTTCAATTTTCAACTTTTTAATTTCGATTTCAATTTTCAACTTTAAATTTTGATTTCAATTTTCAACTTTAAATTTCGATTTCAATTTTCATCTTTAACGAAATAAAACTAAAAAATAGTTTAGCTATGATATTATTGTTTAAGTAACTTAGCTTATGTATTTTTTTAATCTCGGTTATAGTTTTGATCGATAACACTCATTGCAATTCAGTGACATTTCAGTCCTGTATTGTGACAATTGATTGTCTCATCCCTTATTTAGATTCTTTCTTATTTGTTTTCAATTGGAAAATAAATTTAAAAAAATATAAATACATATGCTAACATTTCTTTAAATTTGAATTACAAATTTTGCTTCTGTGAAGAATTTTATTTTTGTAATAAATTTATAATTTTATAATAAATTCGATAATAAATTTGTAATTTTAAAATTTATAATATATTTTTCAGGATTCAATCATGGATCGAAAAACATTAATTATAAATTTATCTCGATCAAGGAGAGTCAGATCTTCATCATCTTATAATAAAAGAGAAGTCGTACAATTTCGAGGAGAAGAATCACTACTTTTTCAAGCAATTTCTCCTACATTTTACATAATTCGAGTTTTTGGATTAGGACCTTACCGTTTTTCAAGAGATCGCCTGATCCCTTCCAACATTCATTTGATCTTTTCTTTTCTTGGCTTTTTAATTAATTCTTACATTTTTGTCACAGTTATTATTGCCTTTTCTATAAAGGGGAACCAGCCCATTTTAGGGGTAACAGAACAAGTGAAGGTATGCTTGAAAATTTAGGAAAAATTCTGAAAATTGCGAAGGCTTCAAAATTCCATGTTTCACATTTTTAATTTATAAAAATTTCAAAATTTTAGACCTTTAAGTTTTGAACAATTAAAGAATTTAAATTGAAACGTCTTAATTTTCCCAAGTTTCGCATTTTCAATTATTTAATGTAAGAATTTCAAAATTTAAACTTTAACAAGATTTAAAAAATTTTTTAAACTTTTTGACTCTTTCTGGAGACAGCATGATTATAGTACATTATGTAACAAGGGGCGAAAGGAGCAGATTTTGCCCACGGGCAGTGATTACCCGAGAGAAAATTCTACTTTCGTCCCGTGTTGTATATAGTATTTTATTCCACTCTCGACCGTGGCCACCTTTTGGCCCTGAAAAGCGGGTCCAACGCATTTTTCTATAGCTTTGTTCGCGGCTCGAATTCTGATCGACTCGGACCAACTCAGATTTTCAATATGGCGACCGTCGACCAATCACAGCCTCGGATTTCGGAGGAGTTTTCGAGTCGCGAAAAGAAAAAAATGTCAATTTTACTTTCGCCCCCCAAATTTTACTTTTGCCTCGCTAATTTTACTTTCGCCCCGCAAATGCGGTTTACAGGGAATATGAGCTACTTTCGCCCCTATTTTCAGGGACAAAAGGTGACCATTTCGGTCGAGTGTGGAATAAAATTATTTTTGGAGCTATTAATTAAAATATAATATGTAATAATTTAGTTTGTTAATATTTGGTGTAACATTTTGGATTCCAATTTTAGCCTAATTTAATTTTTCCTGATTGCAGGTAGTTCTGAACTATAGTACATCGGTAGTGAATATTCTGGTAGCAATGTGCACCAGAGAACGATTCGTTGAAGTATGGACTATGATTCAAGACTTTGATTACGATACGAACGTGCTAGGATTCCCACAAATGGAAAATGGAACCAAATTCAGAGTCTGGGGAGTCATATTCCTGAATACTTTGATTTGGACCTGGGTCAATCAAGCTGGTATGTTTGCCTTCAAAGAAACTTGGCTACAAAACACTAGCTACTTGATTTTGTACATTTCAACCAGCGTTTCCGTTTTCAAATTTTCTGGCATAGTTGTTATAATTGGATTAAGGTTTAAACATTTGAATAAAATTACCAAGATCTGCAGCCCTAATGAAAGTGGCTGGCAGTGCAAACCCAAGATAGAGTCAAAAGTAAGACTGATATTATATTTATATTTTTCATTTTTTGAATCATTAATTTTATATAATTTATAGAATTATACAATTTTAGATATTTAAACAATTTGAATAGTGTTCAATCTATTATTAATACATTTTTGTTTCTCTTGAAGGTGATAGAAAAATTATACGAGGATCTTATGATTGCTAGTAGAAAATTAGATTCTATTTATTCTTGGTCATTATTATTTTGGCTGTTCAATCTATGCACACATACTGTCAGTAACACTTACTTCGTGATTACTGCTTTCATGGATCATGATTTCGAGATAATTATTCAATTGTGCTTGGCAGGCTGGTTCGTAGCTTACGTTCTGCAACTTTTGGTGTTGCATTTCGCTTGTGATTTTGCTTCCAAAGAGGTAAAGTTTTCAATTTGATTACAAGTCAATGTATAGAACTCCTGAAAATAAAACCAAGAATCCAACGACCAAATTTGGACAACCACCATAAAAAGCTATTATAATTCAAAGAAAAGATCCTCCAAAAGGATCATACAAAAATAAAAATAAAAAAGAGGAAAGAAAAATGAGAAGGCAACCAACCAAATCCCCTTCCTTCTCTTTTTTTATTTACTTTATTTATTTATGTAATAAATAATAAAACATTAATTAATTAATTTATAATTTTAATCTAATTTAAATTTCTTAAATTTTTAATACAAGTCCTTCTGCAAGTCTTTTAAATAAATTAATTATAGTAAATTTCTCTAGGTTTCAGAATAACTTAAAATTTTTAAGAAAATTATTTTCAATAATTATTAATCAGGATTTCAGATTATATTTTACACAGTTCTATATAATTGTTGTATATGCTAGGAAACGCAAAAAGCTGAAAATTTATTTTTTATCCGAAAATTTGGAATTGGTCCTTTGTTTAGAAAAAAAGGAAGAACAAGGACTTTTAAACCTTTTATTGATTTCCGAACTTGCTAACATATTGTCTTTATTTTCAGGCCAGCCGCATGGGTCATCTTTTATTAAACTGGCGACGGTGGCAAACTTACCATAATAAAACAGTAAGTTACAGATCAAAATAGTTGGAGAATTGGTTGGAGATCAAAATAGTTGGAGAATTGGTTGGAGATCGAAATAGTTAGAGAATTGGTTGGAGATCAAAATAGTAAAATTAAAATTCCTTTACTTAAAATTGACCATTTTTTACACTTGAGTGGAAAATGGAATATTAAAAATATAGTTAAAGTTTTAATTCAACTTCAATTTAAGAATCTGTTTATAAACTTTTTATTACAGGAGTTTGAGTCGACAATATATCTGGTGAATTACAAATTGAACTTTTCAGCTGGTGGTTGTTGTTACGTGAATTTGCCACTTCTTCGATCAGTCAGTATTTTTTAAAATACTTATGTACCATATTTAAAATTTATTGAAATGAAAATCTTAATTATTTATATTGGACCTACACCAACAAAAGTTTATTTTATTTTTCAGATTTCTGGATTACTAACAACATACCTGGTCATCTTACTTCAGCTTCCTGATGATTAATAGAAATGTTATTTGGATCTAATAAAAAAAAATAAATAAGTTTTAAAAAATTAATTAAATTCTGTTTCTTCCGATCATGTAGTTGACCGAATCCATTTCAAATCAGGCAGGTTCTACACTTGAAATCACAGAATCTCCCGGAGACGAAATATGTTGTTTCTTAGAGGAAATTAGGCTATACGTATTTTTGCGATTTTTGAAAAAAATTTCTACGAAGTTACGGGTATTTGAATTTTTTGATTTGTTTTTCAAAAAAACCTAAATTTTTTACTTTAAGCTTCTACAACTTTTGACCTAATTAAGATATTTAAGATTTCTTCCCAGATTCTGATAGTGTTTATCGTCTTCTTTCGAAATCCGCCAGAAAATTCAAAAAATGTTCAAAATTAACAAAATGGCGGTGATAGTTTTTCTGGAAATATGTATAGTTGATTTTTTCAAAATGTGAAATATATTAAAATATATTAAACATAAAAACTGTTTACGCAAACAACTTTTAGTCTTGACATTATTTTTGTAACTTAAATCGTTTCAGCAAAAAATTTAAAAATTCGATTTTATGAAAAATAATTTTCTGGACATAAAAATTGTTTAGCCCACGTAAAACTTACAGGAAGTCTTCTTTTTATATAAACGTACATTTTTTAAAACTAACAAAATATGAGTATATGTATGGGAATTTATTTTTTTCAGTCTTCGTGCAGAAAATGAAATTATTTTTAAATTTCTTCTTAGCAATTGGAAAACAAAATTAACAATTTTTATTCGAAGTTTTATTAGTGAAATAAAAAAATACTAACAATTGCGAAATTTGATAAACTTTGTGTTAAAGGATTCGCTCATGTTGGTGGTGTTATGTTATTAAATGAGGTTAGGTTTCATTGACGATGTAAAATTGATAACACTATTATGAAAAATACATACTTATTGACTCTTTTATTTATATTGCAAAGTATATTTGAATATATATTAGTAAATTCAACTTTTAATTAACTTTAAACTAATAAGAAACTAAATTTTTACACAATAAAAGTACATTTTGCATCACCTGTTTTCTGACTTACGGCACTGATATATCGCACGATAACTGCTTACAGTAACAAATTACAAATCCGATTTCACTTTACGACTTCATCAAGCTAAACAAATTATTATTTATTAACAAACAACATATTTTGTCCCCGAGAGATTTTGTGACTTCAAATGTAGAACCTGTCTGGTTTGAAATGGATTCGGTCAGTTATTTTTTTATTATAGATTTTTCTAAGCCCAAGGTTCTTATTTTCCTTTCATTTAGTGGGATTGACTTTTTATTATTGATCCTGATTTCAGTACATATGAAGACCAAGTTTTGAATCTGTCATCAATTTCTAAATTATATTTGATAGATATTTGCGAGTCTAGTTAAAACGATTATTTTAGATCTTTTTCTTCAGAAAATGTTTTTTTTCTTGAATTGTTAATTTTTTAAAATAGAAATCAAGTATTTATTTTCTATATAATAAAGTTTGTAAGCATAAAAATTCAAAAATGCTGTCTCCATACTTTTTATTTCTTAAATCAAAAATTAAAAAATGCTGCCTACATATTTTTTATTTTTTAAATTTAATTTAGAAAATAATAGTAGATTATAGTTGGAAATATTTTAGCATCGTTTTCTTGCTTGATTTGGACACGAGGGTGGTGGGTAGCAATAATAAGGTGCACATTTAACTGCAGGAGGACAAGAATAAACATTAGCTGGAGGTGTTGCTGATGATGTACAGGATAATTGATTAAGATCAAGACTTGTAACCAAATTGCTATAAAAAAAGATATTTAATTTTTAATCACAACTTCTTATATTTATATTATAATTATAATATAATTATAATATAATTTATAAATAACTTCAAAACATAATTTTTAACAAAAAGTAGAGAAATGGAACTTTGAGACATATTTGAAAAATTTAATATTAATTTTACCGTTATATTTTAATTAGTAATCTCAAAATTCTTCTTACTAATATTGTCCTCGAACTAGTTTTGGAGTAAGGCCTATCGTTCCTCCCATAAATACTTTATTCTTTTTAGTTTTTCTCCCACTTTCATTCTTCTTTTCCTTTTTATCTTTTCCCATTTTTATTAGATTCTTGAAAATTTATTGCAGTTTCCAGAAGTTGAAATTAAGGAGAGAGTTTAATGGAATTTTGAAAGTTGGGTTGCATTTTAAATATGTTTTATTATTTACAATTGCATATTTATTACTTGGAATTCGTTAGAATCCATGTTTGCTTTTGACTGATTCAGCAACATGAAGGAATATTATCAAGTGTTTTTGGCTTTCAGTTTTTTTAGATCGTCTTTTTTATTTCAGTCTGGTCTGTGTCTCAGTCACATTTCAACCAATTTCAATTTCTTCAAAGAACTTCAAAATTAAATTTTGGTAGAAATTAATTAAAAAATATATATTAAAGTTTAGCATCAGTCACAAGGACTGATTTGAAAGGATTACAAATTTGAAAGGATTAAACATTTGAATTAAAATTTACAAGATGCCACCAAAAGGAGATACTGCTGCAAAAAATAACGAGAAAAATAAAAATAAGAAAAAGATTGTACCCAAGAAGAAATGTTCAGCGTATGAATTTTGATTTAAATTCATTTCTTTGATAAATACTAAATATCAATATTTAATTTATGATTTGATTGTATTTAGAATGTTTATTTTCTACCAGAATTTGTCTATTTACTTTTTATTCCATTGAAATTTATCTTCATTAGCTTATTTTCAGGATAAAAAATGTAAAAATAGTAAAAAATAATTTTATCAATAGGCCCCCGAATGTAGGAACGCCCATGACACAAAGGGTTTTGCCACCGACAGTTTGTTGCCCTACTGCTGGACGCTCTGTCAATTATTGCCTTCCTGGTCCTGGATGTTGGCGATACTGACTACAATCCTCTTTCAAAAATTACCATTTCAACAGAGAACTATCTTTTTCATAAGCAAAATTAAAAATTCATTTACAATCTAAGAATGCAGAAAAATTACACAAAAAAATGGAAAAATCTCTAAAAATGTAACTGCAAATGAAATAAAAAATGGAAAAATTTATTCTTTTGAAAATATTATTTACAGTTTGAAATTTAAACTGTAGACCGAATCCATTTCAAATCAGGCAGGTTCTACACTTGAAGTAGCAAAATCTCTCGGGGTCAAAATATATTGTTTTTTTAGAGGAAATTAGGCCATAAGGTACTGGTCGCAGTAATCGTGCAATTGGCACATAACCTAAAGAAATAGTTATAAAAGATCTTTAAAAAAGTATTTAGTAACAAAAAATAACGAGTTTTAACATTATTTATTATAAAAATCAATAAAAATTAAGTATAAATGCTTAAAGAATAAGATTGACGGTGAAACGATTACTGGGACTAAGGTCACGATTACTAGGACATTTACCTTACGTATTTTTGCGATTTGTGAAAAAAAATTTTCTACAAAGTTTATGAGTATTTGAATTTTTTGCTTTGTTTTTCAAAAAACCCAAATTTTTTCCTTAAACTTCTATAACTTTTGACCTAATTAAGACATTTAAGATTTCTTTCCAGATTTTGGTAGCGTTTATCGTCTTCTCTCGAAATCCGCCAAAAAATTTAGAAAATATTCAAAATTAACAAAGTGACGGCAGTTTTTCTGAAAAGCTTTATAGTCGATTTTCTCAAAAAACCCACACTTATATATTTTGCCAATTTTTTGTTGAATTTGTACTATCATAGGGAGGACATCTTGCGAGTTTTATGCGGGCTAAATAACTTTTGTGGCCAGGAGAATTTTTTTTCATAAAATCGATCTTTCGCATTTTTCTCGAAAACAACTAAAAGGTAGATGATGACCCAGTAATCGTACCGAACCCAGTAATCATGTAATTTCGGTCTAAATCTCCCAATTAAGTATTTCCACCATACAAACACAATAAAAGTATACTTTTAAGTAGCTTTGGACAGTGCCGGTTTGTAAAAATTGCTTTATTTATATAAAAAATTTGTGAAAATTGATTTACATAAATC
>JBAGKK010481278.1:0-16996 GCA_037177015.1 Euceroptres primus
ATTTACAAAATAAATTTCATGTAAATCGGATAATATTTCGACTTTTGATCACCTTTTTGTGAATCCGGACCACTGTGCGGCGGCTGCACTCACACTTCACCCGGGGGCACACCTACACGGAACTTTGTTGCTCTGTAGTTGCTAAACAAAGCACCGCAGAACATTCTTCCATTCAAAATCCGTGTTTTTCAAATTCCATCTCTAATAGTTTTCTTAAGTGTAAAATGAAATTTTTCTTTCGAAGAATTATAATCTGCCCGAAGAGACGAATTATATGTTTTGAAGAAAAAAACGAAAATGCAGAAGCACCAAATATTTTTCAGTTGGGTACACTTTATTTGGTACCGATTTTTCAAAAATGCGAACTTCAAAAATTAAAAACTTGCGCTGAATTTTACTCGGTAAGGATAGGAATTAATTGGTTAGGATAACATTTTATTCATTTTATTCTTATTCATTTTATTCTATTTATTATTAGACTCCCCATTAATTGCTTATGATAACATTTTTTGTTCTGATCAATACATTTCGAGAAAAAAAATGCTTGTATTTGCAAGGCTTTCTTTAATACCGATTTTTCAAGAATGCACATTTTGAAAATTAAAAAATTGTATTTAATTGTGTCGGTGAACACACAATCTCTGAATAATATTACTTTTTGTTATGAGTTCCTTGTGCATCTTATGTTCTTTTTATAAAACTGTGTAATTGTGTATACAATAAAATTGTTTTTAAACATGAGAATTAATTTTCGTTATTTTCCCCAATTTTCTGCTTAAGAAATTATCATAAATGATTATTTTCTTATTAAATAGACAACTTTTTATAAACGTTCTTTATTATTGTTTAATATCATCATTATAAATTTGAATATTTAGTTTCATAATAATTCAATTTTAGATAAAGTGTAATCCCTTTATATAAAATTTAAATTGTTTTAAATTTAATATCATAAACTTTTTAATACTTTTTATTATTTTATCAACAATACTTTGTAAAGTAAGTAATAAGAATAACTTTATTGGATTTCTGAAAAAAATTTCTTATGTATTACCGCAGTCGATAAAGTTGCATTCTTTAAAACGTAAGTATTGTAATTCAAAGAATTGTCGACGAAATTTCTACAATATTTATTTAACTTTGATAGGTTAGCATCTTCTGTTACATTAATTTTATTGTTTAATACATTTATTTGACACATTTGCATGTTCAAATTTTTAATTTTATTTTTAAACTTTGCGCGCAAAATGCTACTAATGATGCATTCGAAGTCGTCTTTAGCACTTCAATGATAAATAAAGTAACCATATTAGTAGATGATAAAAGAGAGTTCTAATTCAAGATTCCTACTTACCAACGTTACCGATACTCGAGAAGCTTCGATGGTTCGTGTCCGTGCTAAGTTCTAGAATGTTCTCGAAGGTGTGAAGTCATCATCAAAATATTCTTGAGGTTAATTCGGCGTAAACAAGATAAAATTCCATTCTATTTTGCATAAACAATTTCAAGACCACCCTTGAGATACCTATTGGAATGTTCTCGAAGGTGTGACGTCATCCCGGAATATTCTCAAGGTTAACGTGGCGTAAGCAAAGTGACATTCCATTATATTTTGCATAAACAATTTCAAGGTGAACTTTGAGATATCTGTTGGAAAGTTCTCGAGTGGATATCATATTACAGTAAACGAATTCGGCATAAACAACTTCAAGGTGAAATTCTATTTGTGGTAAATAATACTTTGCGTAAACAATAAAGATAATTAATACGCAAATTGTAATTTGAGATGGGTAATTATCACGTTCTAAAGCTACTGCGTAATATATTTTTCACAACGCGCCGTTTGAAAGTTCGACTTCCGACGCCTATGTAGCGCTTCGAAAGTGACCAATTTCAGACCGATTTACTTACTTCCCGCTACGTCATCACTTTACCTCCCTAGGGAAGAAACCGAATTTTAGTTCTTCTTTCGCGAGATCGTTCAATGAGAAACGACTTCCAGTTTAGCATCCCGCGCTATCGCGCATACGTTCAGCAGAACTGTTATCAAAACTTACCGGTAACTTTTCATAAATAATTTTAACGCGTCTAAGACTAAAGAGAACTGAACCCACTTTTGGTTCAACAGAGCTGACGGTGTAAAGTCTACTGAGCAGACTTTACATCGACAGCTCGGTTGAACCAAAAGTGGGTTCATTTCTCTCTAGCCCTAGATGCGTTAAAATTATGTTTTAACCAGTGATTATTAATGCTTGATGAGGTTGGCGAACCCATGCGAACGAAACTTCGCTCATTTCGACGAATTAAATATGAGTTTTTCACTCATTTACCTTCAACAATCGAAATTTCTTCTTCAATTAAACTATGGAAGGCGACTTTATGATTTCTTCAACAAAATAATAAAGTTCAAAAATTACAGATATAAAGAAAAAGTCCAACTTGTAGTTTACGCTTATATTGAAAGTCTTTTGGAGCCTGCTACTATCTCAGAAACAGATCCAGCAGCGTATCAAAAGCACGTCCCTACAAGTGTTGCTTATTACAATTGAAAAGCTTGGCTAATAAAGTAAATTCTTTTTTAACAAATCCTGTGCCTATGAAATTTCTAACACTAAATGTAAGAAGTAGATTTGTCGATGGCCCGAAGGGACGGAACGGCGCTGCGAGCGAGGAGCTTGCTTTTCCCTCGTCTGCTGCCATCTGTTGGGCGCGCACGAGTGACGAGCGAGTGCGCAATGCTTTTGTCTATCTTCAACAATTGACGCGAACGGTTCGCTCTCCAATTGCAATACCGTATTAAGTCTTCCGAGTGTATATTATATTAAATAAAGAGCTTCAGAGTGTTTATGTGTAATCGTGTGTCAGGGTAAAATTAGTTGAACCACCTATATATAAACCTCTGAAATATATCTAAGAAAGGAGTCTTCTCGCTAAGAGCAGCACCACTCCTACATGGTAGCTGAGATCCGTAGTTTCCTGCACGGAAAAGAGGCAGGTGGTTCAGGTTGATTAAAAGGCAAAAACTGTGAGGAGTGCCGAGGTCTGCTGATCTGGACGACGCCGGCATCGAGCAGCGAGTTCGTGCCCGAGCGGCGTGCTGTGTTTCTGCGTTCCAGAGTGCCTGATAAACAGTTCTTCAGAGGTCTATAAAGTAAGTTGACTTTTTTTTTGTGTAAAGAGTAAGTCTGTTTCGCTGGTATAAAAACTCAGAGGTTGTGCGAAAACGAGCGTGCGTGAAAACCAAGAGTGAAAATTCGTTCAATTCAAAATTCCGAGTCAAAATTAAGATGTCTGAAATTCCGAGTTAATTCAAGGATAAAGTGAAATACCGCACTGAGGGAGCAAAAGTGACGCGATAAAATCATGAAAATTTGCATCACCGCCGAATAAACGAAAAACAAATGTGTTGTTGTCGCAGGCCAGGCGAGACACGGGGATTCGGAGAATCGGGCGGCAATCGGGTGCAGAGAGTAACCGAGCGGAGCTTCTTGGCGCGTGCGTGGCGTGCGGGTCCGAGTGTGAGCGGGCAGCGAAGTGCTCTTTGATACGACAGGCCCGGCGCCTTTTCATGGTTAGATATCTTTGTAGCGTCGCGGAGGTTTTGCAAGACGCGGTTTGGGGCGTACCTGTGGGCGAGAAGTCGCGAAGGTTAGAGGTAGTTTGTGCAACGCTGCATCGTTCTATCTCTTTCTCGCGCATATGTGTGCGTGACAGCGGGCCAAAGTGGCGAGCTCCTGTGCCTTGTGTTTGGGTGAGCTGCGGTCTCTCTCACGCGCGCGCTGTCTTCTTGAGTTGATGCGTAGCGCAGCGCTAGACGGTCGTTGTTTTCTTTAGCGAGCAGACGGATTGCTTGCGTTTGCACAAAACGGAGGAGAGTTTTAACGATTTCTCTGAATATCTCCCGGGCTGGTACGTAGTTTGTGGGACGTTCTTAGTCGTGCTGTTGAATTTAATTAATATTCCGAGTAAAAGAGTTAAGAGTAAATCGAGGTGTTATTGATAGAAATCTCTGATTTCTTGAAGATAAAATTTATGAATTTTAGTCTTTGAGTATATACTGAAAATATAAATTGTTCAGTTTTCAGAGTCATTCCGAGTAACTGATTTTATTTAAAAAATTATAAAAAATAAAATTTAAAAATAAAATTTAAAAATAAAAATTTAAAGGAAATTAAGATTAAGAAGATCTTGAAATTGAGAGGTATTAAAATTTAAAAGAATTAAAAATCAAACAGTGTTCAAAATTAAAGTATTATTGAAATTATGACGTGAAATGAGAGATATGGTACTCAGTCAAAGTTTCATATAAATAATTGCTCTTAATGAATTGAGTGTTATGGCATCTGCTGCTAAATGTGGGTTGGAAATTTTTTTGAAGTTTGGTGTCCCTCTTTGACTTGCCTTGCGGTTAGACTTGGACTGCTCGCTTTTGGGGGAGTTTTCATTTACTGCAGAGATTCAAATCGAGTAAATTTTTTTAAAGCAAATTTATAAAGTTCTGGGGTCAAAGTTCAGATGAAAGCTTGTGTTCGGTAATTAGTCTGTTCATTGACTAGGGACATTGGTAGTATCATCATACATGTGCTTGCGCAACCCAAAACTGACTGACTTTCGTGGTAACACTCTGGGCTAACCATCTGCGAGTGGTGTGCATGTGTGCTCTGCATGGTCAGAGACTTGATTTCTCGTTTCATATTAATATAGTAGCAGTGCGGCTGTGTTAGTTCAGAAGCACGCAACATTACGCTTTTGGTAAAATTAAGAAGTACCTGGTACTGACTTAAGAGGAAGAGTTTATGAAAGAGAGAGAAAATTCCGAGTAAAATAAAAATTGTGAATTAAATTGAAATTAACGATTGATCACAAAATTGAGTAGAACATAAAAAAATAAAAATTGAGTTAAACTCATACTAATTGAGAATGTTTCACAACCGTGGAACAGATGACTAACAATGCTGAGGACTCGAGATCAAGTCAAGAGGATGAGAATCATAGACAATAGAATGCAGAGTACTTGAGGATAAGGACTGAATTTGAGAAGATTAGCCCTGGTTAAAAAGACGAACGTAAGCTGTGACAGGGTAGGTTTTTCACCCCTGTCACTTACCGTTAACTCGGGAATTATTATGAGTCGAAACAAAGAGCAAAGGTCACACCTCAACTCAGAGAGCACTCGAATATAAAATTTTTTTTCTATTTTACTGTTATTTTACAGTTTTTTTACAACAGCACCGTTCGACAAGGATCATGATTTCCCGAAGATCAATGAGATCTACCTTTTGGAAGTTATATGGTTGCGTTTGAAGGATTGCTGAGAGTACCTATGTTGTTCCAAGCGCACCCTGGATCGAGAATTACTCCCGGCATGTGATTCAATCAGATTGTGTCTACAGCTTCTAAGAGCAGTCTGAACTAATGGCGGTCATTGACATCAGGCCCAATCAAATCCTCACATGGCGCCGCCATGCTCGGGTTGTCTTCCGAACGCCATGTCACTGGGCGTGTAACGTCACGACTATACAAACCGGAAGCCCAGGATATTTAGTTTTGATGGCCATTAGAGTCGATTATAGGATGAATTGGGTTTGCCATTAACGGAGTCTAACTAATTGGGACCAACCGCTGCCGAGACCTTCACACACATCCTTTCCGTAAAACTCGGTAAATCGGGTATCAATCTCCAAAGTTCGGGATGTTGTATCTACGAAATATGATTGTTGCCACATATGTACTGTTTACGGTTTCAAGTTTTGCGTATCGATTGTATGACTATTGTTTGCTTTTACGTTTTGAAATTTATTTATCAAACGAAGCTTAAGGCATGTGAACGCGCCTTGAATGTGAGCACCCCTCGAGCCGTTCGCCGTGGCGTGCGGCAAGGCACTTTCGTTCTTGGATTCAGCGATGCATCACGTTCCTACCGATTAGACGCCACGAAA
The DNA here is from genome assembly GCA_037177015.1 of Euceroptres primus. Taxonomy (NCBI): domain Eukaryota; kingdom Metazoa; phylum Arthropoda; class Insecta; order Hymenoptera; family Figitidae; genus Euceroptres; species Euceroptres primus. Next base: position 5,940 of record JBAGKK010481278.1, read on the forward strand.
TTAATTGATTGATTGATCTTGTTGTTTGATTGTTGGATTTATTTGGATATCCTTTTCTTTATTTTGGGAAAACTGCCAAACATGGCTCAGGTAACCTTTCAATTTTAATTTTGGTAAGCTAGGCAATGATAAATTGATTGGATAGTCTTCTTTTCCCTGTTACATAACCTCCAACCATTGCCGAGCCTGACCTCTTTCGAATGCTCATATCTTTCTTTTAATAGCAATTTACCGGATAGTTTTAGCTGGTCGAGGCAGTGCGTAATTTCCATTAAAATTAACTTCTATTCCGGGATTTTTCTGCTCTTCTGTGGTCACTTGCAGATTTTTCGTGCCATTCGCCACATGGCCATAGTCGAGTCTTTACTTTTCTCTTAGCAAACTGCGACTTTCCCGAGGTGTTTTACCCATTAAAATTAGCGTAGAAATCTTAGGAAATGTTATTTGCCCGTAAAATTTCAAATTACTCATTATCTGAATAAATTTCGAGAATTTAAATATCATTTTTATAAATACATGAGCGTTGTGTAATTTCAAAAACCACCCCTGAGATTCCAGTAAATGCCCCCTCCCATATTCCTAGTAGATTTCGTTAACGATTAAACTTTTGCCAGGCCAAAGTAAATTTCCGTATTGTCTTTTGCGAACAGGGTCCTGGCTGGCGCCCATAAACTAAATAAAATTCTATTTGCGAGAATATTCATTAAACTCTTTGTGTCACATGCCATACGTGAAGCGTTGCGGTAAAAACACTCACAAGCATGTATAAATTTCTATAGCATGTTAGTCGGCTATGTTTGACTGAGAATTCCGAATAATGTAATTGATTGTAAGGTTCAAAAGTTTGAATTCTGTTGAAACTTCAAGAAAAAAAGCTTCTGATACTAAAGGAAGAGTGGTCAGATCTGACAATCTTAAAAAAAAATTCAGGTAATAACTAAGTATTTTATATCACAACAACAACTACAATACAAAGAGTTTCTGAGCATAAGACTGCGACAATGTTGCTAAATCCAGAGATGAATGAAGAAGACAACAGTGTGCAAAACAATAGTTCTTCACCCTTCCGCTCAAACTCACAAAATGACACTCAGAAAACCTTGAGTAATCTGACTAATAATGCATCTGGGTCTAAAAAGAATGCTGAAGAATTACAGAATGTAATTTCACGAGCTCAAGAGTTGGCTAAAAGTTTGTTATCAAGTGTCTCAGTAGATCAAGCTACTTGAGGCTTGGTGAAAGAAGCAGTAGGCAAACTAGCACTGGCACATAACAAAGTGTTTGAAGCTGAAAAGTCTAAGCTGAGGTCTATGCAACCTTCAGAGCATAAAGCATATGACAACCAGAATGTGTTCGAAGGATGTAGTACAAGTAACATCATAAACATGAGACCGAAAATTCAGAGGAGTTATAAGTTAACTTCATTAGCGAGTTTTGAAGTTTGGTTGGACTGTCTCCAAACAGAGTTGACAAGCTCGATGTTGCTCTATCTGATTGATTCTAAAATACCGGAACCGACTGGACTTTCAGAAATTAAAGTTACTTTGGGGAAAAATTCTGTCAAATATATAATAATTAGTCATATCGATGAGGATTATCACAAGAAGATCTTGAATTTGACAGAGCGCATGGAAATTCTTCAGAAACTAAGAGATAGTTGAAAAGGTAAAGTTAGCTCCAACTTTAATAAAAACAAAATTATATAACCTCAGGATAAACAAAGGAGAAAGAGTTCACAACCTCTGTGAAAGATTCGATCAAATAATAAGGGAACATGAGCTGAGTGATGATCCTCAGAAGCTAACAGAACAAGAGAAGCGCTCTACTTTTTATCAAGAGATCATTGGAGGTATGCCTGAAATACGACGCACAGATTCTGTTGTTATAACAACTACAAGTAAAGAAATAAATTTAAATGCTCTGAGGAAAGCCATGATTCGCATCCAAGAAGATAACGATGCTAGTTCAAAGACTCCCCAGCCCAGAGAACCACCAACAACCAGAGCAAGCTCACAAAAATCCAGGAGCAATAAAAACAAATGTTTCAGTTGTAACAGAAGTGGACATTGGCAACAAGAGTGTCCACTAATAAATTCAAATCGCTGATTCTGTTACATATGTGGGTGATTGTCAAAAAGTTGACCATTTCAAGTCCCTATCATTTTTCACATATCCTGTGATTAATTAACTTTTTCTAAATATATTTGAACAAAGTATTCAAATCAGGGCACAGTTTAGAAAAGTTTTAAAATCTTAGACGACTTCGTTTAGAAATTATAAATAAAACTGTTTGAAAAATGTCAGGTTACGCGATGTTCCAAACTACAAATTTAAAATAGAAAGTTGCTAAACAATATCAAAAATTTTTTTTTTTTAATAATTTGGGCTTATGAAAATCGATTGAAATATAGTTGAAAAAGATGATCATGGAGTGATAAATTGAATATTTTACAATTAAGGATGCAAAAAATGGCTCCAAAGTCTGTCCCCAAGTTTTGTGTCAGATTTTACGATTTTACTATTTTAAGATAAAACTTAAAGATCATGATTCAAACTATTCAAAATACGACGTAGATTTGTTAATTTTAGGCTAAATAAGATTTCCGTACAGTTGAAAATCGATTTCTCATCAGTATTTTCAAATAGCAGTAAATAAATACCACTATTTTTGCACAATACGTTTTACAATATGTCATATTTGTCGAACTATTAATTCAAAATTTTATTAAACGAGAGAATATATTAAAAATACGTAGTCAATATCAAGTAAATCACGCAATCACATATGTTTTCCATATTTTTAATAATTTTTACCTATTTTTGGAATATTTTTAAAAGATCCTGCAAATATTTATATTTTCAAGGTCGAATGTCATATATTTCGAACTTAGTTACTTTTGAGGTTAGGGACGTCCAACTTCATTTTCTTCTCTAAAACTCCCTGAAAATGATTTCCATTCCTAAAGTCAACTTCCTATGCATTCACATTACTTATAAACATTCAGAACTCAAGTAAGGCTCCATGTTTATTACGCAGAAACGTAGGTATAGAAGTTATTTTCATATAGAATTTATAACTACACTGAAACCTCTGTTGAAGTTGTCTCGAGAAGAGACTTCCAGGAATTTGTTTCTGGGTGAGGGGTCCAAGGGAACGAGGAAAGCTAAGCTCGGAGCTCAGCGGTGTCGCGCGAGTAGCGTAGCAACAAAGTGCGCAATAGTGACACAGTAGTCTACGCGTTGAATTCCGTCCGCTCGCATCAGTTCGTTTTCAGTGTTTGGGTTATGCGTTATGTGTAATAATTCATAAATAATAACTAAATCAAACTTAACAGTAAGGTAAACGTTATATTAAACTTATATTTAAAAAATATTTTTTACTCGTGACGAATATCAAACAAGAACAGTTCATACGGCCCTGACTTGTTTACGTTTAGAGATACCTCGATTTATGCGAAGGCCATTCAGGCAATCCCCGAAACCCGTCATAAATCGAGGTTTCAGTGTATCACAAATATATTCCTTGATCTCTATATTTCGTTTCTTCATACTCTCTTAGGTTGGTCGTGTTTAAAAAAACATATTTTAGGCGGCATGGAATAATTTTTTTGTATTGGAAATTTCGTGGACTAATATGGTCAACTTTTTGGCAATCACCCATGTAATTGTGAAACTGACCATAAAGGAGACGATTGCCAAAGCTTTTTTAATCGTTCATCTCAAGGACAAAATAAGAGGCCTGCCAACAGAAACGATGAAGCGAACAGACCTCTTGACAAAATGAACAAACCTAATAGTCGAGAGATTAATAGCAGAGGTAAGGCCAACTTCAGAGGAAGTCGAGGTCAAGGCAGGGGCTATCCTAGAGGTAGAGGCAATCATCGAGGTTCCAGAGGCCGCCTAACTGCCAGACGAGCTGAATATGACGGCGATGGTGGTCACTCAGCTGCAGACAGGGGCGGATATGTAAACGATGATGATGAGTACGAGCAAAATCAAGGTAAGACTGAATATATGAATAATAACTTATAGAGTTTATAGCAGATTCGGGAGCAACCGATCACATCGTAAATAAAAGTTTTATTCTGAGTTATTTTAAAAAATTTGAAAAAGGGGTTATTAAGAGTGCCAATAAAAATTATTTTGCTGATATCGTAATTAATGGTAGAAGTAATCATTTGCATAAAAATAATACTTTTAATGAAAATCCTATCAAATTAACAAATGTAATTGCAGCAAAAGATATTTCGGAAAATTTATTATCGTTACGAAAACTAATAGATGCAGGGTTTAGTATAAATTTAGATGGTAGAATATTCCGCGTATATAATAAAGAAAATGATAAAACTATATTTGAAGGTATATGAATAACCTAATTAAGTAGTTAGGTTTGAACTTATAAAAGTAATGAATAATAATGACACTAAAGTAAATGAGTATGATAACTGTAGTTCAATAGCGTGTCTAGCAACGGACAATGAATCTTCAAAGCAATCACAGACAAATTATAGGGTTAAACGACCGTCGGATTTGGAGGGAGACAATTCAGAGTATAATGAAGTCATCGAAAGAAATACAGTCTGTGATTGGGAGGGAGAGTTCAGAAGAACTTTGAATCGAATGCTCAAACTGTAAATTCAGAGGAAACAACTGCAGAGTACGACGCTAGTTTGACATTCCATAAAACAATCAAAGTGGATGACCTAAATAATATTGAAAATTTAAAAGAGATACTTGTTGAAAATCCACATGAAATATCAAATTTAGAGGTAAAATTGAGTGAAGTTATGTTGTGGCATGTGAGATTAGGTCATGCATCCTTAAAATATTTAAAAATGTTACAATAAAAAGAAAAGAGTTTACAACATGTTAAGTTTGACGAGTCAATTAGAGAGTACGAAGTGTGCATATTATCTAAAATGCAAAAACTACCATTTAAGCAAAATAGAAGCAGAGCAGAAAGGCCACTTTAGTTGATTTACTCAAATCTAATGGGTCCGATTAAACCTATTTCATAGCCCGGGCAAAAGAGATATATCATGACATTTGCAGATGATTATTCTCGAAACGCTAAAATATATTGTTTAAAATCCAAAGATGAAGCAGCCCAAGCCTTTGAGAGTTAGCGGGTTTCTGCCAGAAATCTACTAGGTGAAAATGTGAAGGTGTTTTACGTCAGGTCAGACAGAAGAACTGAGTACACTAGTGGAAAATTTGCTGAGGTTATGGCAAAGGAAAAGATCGAACCAGATATGGGTCCACCGTATACTCCAGAACTTAATGGAGTAGCGGAAAGATTTAACAAGACCAATCAGAGCACTCATGTGTGACTCTGGTTTACTGCCTTCCCAAATTCAAATGCCGTATCTACATTTCGGATAAGTCACCTATCACTTTACTAAATTTCAAAAAAAAAAAAATCATACACGCCCTTCTTTCCGGTTAGGTTTATGAACGTCTATTTTAAATATATTGCAAAATGTTTGCTCGTAAACCTAACGGGAAAGGAATATGTTTGTGTTTTTTTTCTGCAGTTTGGTGAAGTGATAGATAACATTCGAAATGTAGATACGGCATTTGAATTTGAGACGGCAGTTTACCAGCAAGTATGTGGGAATTGGCAACAGAGGCAGCTGCCCATTCTTACAATATCACCCCTTACAAATCAATTAATTAAGAGATTCCAATATTAAAGTTCTCACCAAAAGCCAGATGTCATCAAGAACAAATTAGGAGATTTGGGTACATTGCTTACATCAAGCTACCCAAAACTGAATCTAAATTTAGCAATGTATCATTAAAAACTGTTTCGGTAGGGCATACAGATACTGGATATATTTTATGGCATCCTGGCTCAAGAAAGTTCTTAGAGTCAAGACATGAGAGATTTTTTGAGAAATTAATGTATAAAGATGTGTATAAAAAATAAAGAGGGAAAAAAACAAAATGATGAAAGTACATCCGATATCCTGATAGAATTTTCAGATAATCAGTTAACAAAAGAACCAGAAAATTCGACTGAAATCAATCAAAAACTTTATTAAGAAAATTCAGAGTTGAACAAAACTAATGAAAGAAAAAGAGGTAGAACAAAGAAAACAAATTCGAAAGAGGACGAACAAAATTCCGAGTTAAATAAAAAGAGGTTTGTTGATCAAATCAATCTAAATACTGGTCCTGTTACAAGGAGTAAAGCTAAGAAAATTAATGATATCAGCTTTGCTCGCTACATAAAAGTTCCAAAGGTTGAAGAAATAAATGAATATGAGCTGGAACATATTCTCCCAACATCAATCCAGAAAGATCCCACTTCATATGAAGAGGCAATGGATTCAGATGATAAAGATCTGTGGAAACAAGCTATAAAAAAGAGTTAGACTCCATGAAAGAGGATAGAGTATGATAAGTAGTTGAAAGACCCAAGGAAAAATTAAATGGTAAAAGGCCCAGCATAATTGAATCAAAATGGGTATTTAAAAATAAAGTCGAAAGTGATGGCACAATCAATAAAGCGCGACAAGTAACGAGAAGTTTCAAAGACAAAAATGTACATGATCTGAAAGAAACATATGAACCAGTTTCAAGACTGTCACTTATAAGAGTAACCATTTCCACAATTAATAAAGAGGACCTGGAAATGTGTTAAATGGATGTAAAGACAGCATTCTTGAATAGAGAAGTGGAAGAGGAGGTATTTATGGAAATACCAGAAGGAGTAAATAATCCAGAGGGTATGAGATTAACCAAAGTCTGTAAATTAAAGAAATCTTTGTATGGCTTAAAAAGAAGTCCAAAGAAATGCAATAAGAAATTTTCAGAGGAAGCACGTAAACTAGGTCTTGGGAATGACCTACACGATCCATGTCTGTTCACTTGGAGACAAAAAGGAAGACTAGCAATGATCATACTATATGTAGATGACATATTAATTGCTAGTAATGATGCAGAGAAGCTTAAGCAAATTAAGAGTTATTTGAGTAGTGCCTTTCAAATGAAAGATCTAGGAGAACCGGTGGTAAACAGAATCTCGCTCCTGTTGTCAAAAATGCCTATACAAAAGAATAACGCTAACCCATACCTGATAACGTCAAATAGATCCCGGATTCGTATTTAGAGACCCCAAAAACGTCTTAAAGTAGTGGTTTACGCCGATTCAATGGTTTTTTCTCATTTTGATCTACATTTGACCTTAGTCCTGACCTGATGGGGTTAAACTGCCCCCAGATTCGGATTAAGCGAACCCAAAAACGTCTGAGAGTAGAGGTTTTCTCCGATCCAATGGTTTTCTTCATTTTGACCTTTAATTGACCTTGATCCTGACCTGATGGGGTCAAACTGACTCAGGATTCGGATTCAGCGACCTCAAAAACGTACAGGTATGGTGGTTTAGCTCGGGTTGCAAAAAATTTTTTTTTGTGGGGCAGTGTTATCATGAGTCTGGGGTCAGAGTTTCTACAAAGTGCCACTGACGGAGTAGAGCTGTGGCATTTGTTTGTCGCGTATGTACAAAAACAGAAAACGCTCGCAGCCATCGTCATTTGTTTGTCGCGTATGCACCAAAACAGAAAACGATCGCAGCAATCGTCATTTGTTTGTCAAGCACCCCAAAGTGAACAGAATTTATATCAACCTAAGATTCATCTTCATACCTAGGATCGTCTTCATAAAGTGTCTGTTACGCTCGGTAATTTCCCAGTAATCACTATACGGATACACTCAGAAGCCTTAAAAGTAATATAAATTTTCCACAAAAATTATATTGATCCTGCAGTATCAAAAATACTATATCAAAATTATCATTATCAAAATAACTAGCAGAGATTGCTTTGAATATTTATAAATTATCATACTTCGTCTCATAAAAATGGAGACGGACATTCCTAGTGATGCAGAATCTATAGATGGACTTGTTGATTCTGATATCGATGAGGATGATCTAAATATGGAAATATAAGATGAGTTTGTAGAAGATCAACATAGCAATAATTCAGATGAAGATGAAGGAGAATCATCTGGCAATGAAGAATGGAAGAAAGAAGGGAAAAAGAGAGCAGACAGTCCATTCACTGCTGATTTCGGGCCAAATATCTCGAATTATATAAAATCTTCATTGGACATTTTTTTATATCTTTCTTGATCATATTTTAGATGGAATAGTTCAGCAAACAAATATTTACATACAAAACAAAACTCGGAATGAGCAACCAATAACAAAAGAAGAGTTACTGATTTTTTTAGGTATCAATATCCTGATGGGGATAAAAAATTGCCCTCATACCGTGATTATTTGTCGTCTGATCCAAAATTGAACAATCCATTCACAACTTCGTTGATGCCTGTTGTTCGTTTTGGGTTCATTTCAAGTAATTTACATATTTCTGATAACAGCTCAGAACCTAAGAAAGGTGAACCGAATTACGATAAGTTATATAAATTGAGACCACTACTGGATGCACTTCAAGAAACTTTCAAAACATACTGGAAACCAGGAAAGTATCAGTCTGTCGATGAATCTATGATCAAATTCAAAGGTCGAAGTAGCCTAAAGCAATATTTGCCAGCAAAACCAATAAAACGGGGATATAAATGTTGGGTTCGCGCAGATGAGTCAAGTTACGTGTGTGAATTCCAAGTCTACACCGGTAAACAGGAGAGTTCTGAGAAACAGGAGCACGAGTTGTTAAGGATTTGACGCGTGAAATTGTTGACAAGAATTATCATGTTTATTTTAACAATTTCTTTACTAGTGTTGCTCTATTGATTTCGATAAAAAACGATAGTATATTTGCTTGTGGAACTGTACTTTCTAATCGTACTGGATTACCAAAATCTGTAACAGCTGACAAACAAATGAAACAGGGAGATTACGACTTTCGTACTTCTAAAACTGGCATTCGTTGGGTCAAATGCATGGATAAGAAAGATGTTTGCTTTCTATCAAATTATCATAATCCATCTGAAGTGACAACTGTACATCGAAGACAGAAAGTTGTCACACTGGTAAAAGTAAATTGTCCAATTATATGTTCTGATTACAACAAATATATGGGTTTTGTGGATAACGCTGATCGCTTGTTATCTACATATAAAATTGATCAAATGTCGAAAAAGTGGTGGCATAGACTATTTTTGAATTTTGTTGATTTAGCTATTACAAATTCATTTATCATATTTATATATTTAGCTATTACAAATTCATTTATCATATTCACAAAAATAAACACTGATGAGACTGTGACATTGAAACGTTTTCGATTGTTACTAGTAGATCAATTAGTTTCTCATAAGATTCCAATCAGCAAAGGGAGAAAGCGTCAACTTTTACTTGTCGGTTCACCCAAACCACAAGTGTTTATTGCAAAAAGACTCTATCAGTCTGCTCATGTGCCCACATACAATGCATCTTAAAGACCATGTGCGCTTTGCAGTACAAAAAGGGATACTATTTGGACACGATGGATATGTAACACATGCAACGTACGATTATGTTTACAATCAGAAAGAAATTGCTTCTCGAAATATCATTCGTGAAATGTTGAAGAGATGAGAAAAATTGAAAAAGATAAAAAAATTGAAAATTGAAAAAAGTAAAAAAAATTAAAAATTGGAAAAATTAATAAAAAAATTAAAAATTGAAAAAGAAAAAAATTAAAAGTAGAGATCATAATCGCCACGTCCTCGTTCGTATCTCCGGGCTCACAGACAATTTCCAGCGAAATTCAGTAATATTTCAATATTCGGCCGCCATATTGGATCTGCCATTTTGAAATTTTCAAAATCTGAGTTCAGGTTCGTGATCAGCGACCCCGAAAAACTCTAAGTGACCATTTTCAGCAAAATTCAGCAATATTTCAATTTTTGACCGCCATTTGGATCCGCTATCTTAGAGTTTTCAAAAAGTGAGTTCAGATTCGTGATCAGCGATCTCGAAAACCCCCTTCTACAAATTTTCATAAAAAACCGTTCATATAAACCCCCGGGAAGGGTTAAGTTTGATTTGTTTATATTTCTCTCACAGCTAGAGTACATAATATTTTTTTCATTGTATAAAAGTACCATTTACGTATTTCAGTTTTGGTAATTTTTCAATCACTTTCTGAAAAATGCTGTGCATATTAAAAGCAATCATTTCTAGAAACATAGTTGTGAAACGCGTGTGATTATTAAGCACAAGTTTTCTTTAAGCTTTATTCTTCAAACTGGAATAACGTTTCTTAATATATAATTCAACACTTTTCATATAAGGTAATTTGACACTAGGCCAAACACTTTAAGCGATAGTTTTAACAGTGACTTATTTAGTACGTTGAAGTGGAATGACACTCTGCTCTAGAAGATTCTGGTAGATGCAAAGAATGACTTCCTGGAGAACTGCGAACGTTGTTTTTTTCAACACAAATGGATAATATTTCCGGTTTTTTGGTTCTTGAGTTTGTTCCAAAGCCACTATATAATCGTAGTAAGATACAGGTAAATGTAAACGAAAGTTTTCACAGTCGATACATTGTTGTTTTCCTTGACCGTCAAGGTACAATGACATGGTGTCCAGTGGTCCTTGAAGTCCTTAAAGTCCTGGAAATGTCCTTTTTGTCGATTTTGTCTGTCCTTGAAAAGTCGTTGAATGTCCTTGAATTTTACGCAATGTCCTTGAATTTTCCATATTCTTTCGAATCCGATATTATTTCAAAATATTATCAGCCACTAACCTAAAAAATGTACCTCAGTTCTGCTAAAAATTACATGTATACATTCGTGCGCAATGATATTTTTTTTCGAAAGGATTTTCGTAAAATAGATACGGTTATCGAAATAAATATTGTTTTGTATTTCGCGCGCAAGTACACCACGCCCCCTGCCAACACAACTCTCTCTTTATCTTTCGACTCTGAGACTGCCTATCTACATGGACACGTTTTTGGTTTGCCATTGCGCATACGTAGATGCTGTCTCTCGCTATTTCGCAGTGAAAGAAAGAGGCAAAGTACTGCGTTTTACACCTAGCGCAGGCAAACGCATGTCTACGTAGATGCCCGTATATTTTTCTAGACAAAGATGGC
>JBAGKK010481289.1:0-16996 GCA_037177015.1 Euceroptres primus
CGTAGTTTGTTTTTTGCAACACGTTCTTAATAAATACTGACCATAAAACCGATAAAACTTACCATCTTCTTTATTAATACAGTTAAGTTTAATACACTATTACTCATGAAAGTAGAGCTTTCTTAATTACATTTTTTACATAGAGAGTTGCTTTCAATTTAAAACTTAGAATTGCTTTCAATATTCATAATTCCGCACGAAGGAAATTAAATCTATTTTGGGACTGATTTTCTAAATTCAAGTGATATGCAAAATCACCTTAAAATGTAGAAAAATCTAGGCTAAATGATTCCTATTTGAATTTTTTTTATTCCGTAAGAAAATATCAATAAAGACAGTGTTTTTCTCAACTTTTCAAAGTTAATATTTCTCAGTTAATACCTTTGAAATCATTGAACATTTTTCAATTTGCTGGGCTCATTTAAAGACGGACTTCTATACTATTCGTTAAAATAACTTAATGATGCAATTAGTCCAGGCAGCACGTCGGAAAAAAGCTTGATTTTCCCGAATAATTCCCAGATGCGATTTTTTTTTAAATAGCTTCTTGACGGGGTCCTGAATGACCTCTAAAAATTTGTAGAACAGATCGATTACCAAAGAGTTTTTTTTTTAGAATTTTCAAAATTCACATTTAGATGAATTGTTACACAATTCTAAGAAAAACAAAAAGAAGAACCTTTTATTTCTAATCGGTTTCGAGATACGGTAATTTAAAAAATCTCCTTTTTCCCGAATTTCATCGAAAAATCACTACTTTTTATAACTTTGTGTGTACCATCTGACCGAATGATTTTATGAAAAAATATTCAACAGTTGAGTGAAAATTCAAGTGTTTATCTTTAATTTGCCACAAAAGACAAAGTCCTAGCTCTAGTAGGTCGGCAGTTATGACCTCTCACTTTTGACCTATTTTTCAGGACAATTTCCCCCTGTGGAGTTTTCTCGAAACAGGGCGTTCCATAGACAAAGTACGATAGTGATGCCACAGGATAAAATGAAGCAAACAAAATTCTACGTAAATAAAAAAGGGCCTTCCAGTCTTATTAGTTTATGATTGTGATCTTTCAAAAAGTCCCGTTTTTTTGCATTATTTTACGAAAATCAGAAAAATTGTGTTTTTTGAAAATACTTCGTTTCCTGTGGATTCTCCGATGAAAGGTCAAGGAAAGAAATTAAAGGAGACTCAATTCTGCGTAAAATGAGATAAAATAAAGTCCTAGCCCTAATAGGTCACAAGTTATGACCCTGGAAAGTTGACCCTTTTTGCTATAATCGCCTGAGTGTACCATACGGGTAAATACGGCCATATTTGAACATTTTTATGCAAATTAGGTGATTCGCACTAATTCCAAGTGAATAATACATGCTTTTTTATTGATAAATAATTAATTGTTTATAACAAAATCATTTAAACACCTGTTTTTAGTACTTTTTTACCGTTTTTCAGAACTTCTGCGGCAAAAATGTTATTATAATTTATTAAAAATATGAAATATGCCTTTTGTTATTAAGAAACAATTAATTGCTTATAACAAAATTATTTAACCACCTGTTTTAGTACTTTATGACCGTTTTTGAGTTCTTAGGAGGCAAAAGAATTATTTTAATATATAATCTACAATAATCTACAACATGCCTTTTCTTATTAATAAGCAAGTAACTGTTTATAAAATATCATTAAAAAAATGTTTTTTGTACTTTTCATCCTTTTTTCAGTACTTTTATGGCAAAAAAGTTTTTCTAATTTATAATAAATATCGAATATGCCTTATGTTAATAATAAAATAGTCATTGTTTATAACAAAATATTTTTTTAACAGTTTCTCTACATTTTATTCTACAATTATCCTACAGGCGCTTATAATTCGTCCTGAAAGTCGCAAAATGTATTAAATAATACTTTTTTGTAATTATTACTTCAGTCATTAATTGATTAATTAATTACTTAACAGACACTTTTAATTCGTCCGATTCGTCCTAAATATCACAAAATGTATTGAATAATATTTTTTTGTTATTACTAGTTCAGTAATTATTTAATTAATTAATTAATTAGTTAATAGACACTTGTAATTCGTCCTGAATGTCGAAAAATGTATTGAATAATATTTTTTGTAATTAGAACTTCAGGGATTAATTAATTAATTAATTAGCTAATTAATTGCTGAATTACTAATTATAAGAAAATATTATTCAATACGTTTTGCGACAGTCAGGACAAATTACAAGTGTCTCTTAACTAATTAATTAATTACTAAAGTACTTATTAAATATGGACTTGGCATATTTTTAAGATATAATAAGAGTCCGTGAGAGAAATCGCATGAAAAAAACGCCAAAAAATGCATATTTGAGGACGAAGAGGAATCATTTTTAAAAAAATTTATTTGTTTGTTCATAAAAAATCAGTAAATATCGAATTGTTATTTTTTAAAGATGTAATAAGAGTCTGTGAGAGAAATTGCATTTAAAAAATGCCAAAAAATGCATATTTGAGGACGAAGAGGAAACATTTATTTGTTTATTTATAAAAAATCAGTAAATATCGAATTGTTATTTTTTAAGAGATTATAAGAGTATGTGGGAGAAATTGCATTTAAAAAACGCCAAAAATGCATATTTGAGGACGAAGAGGAAACATTTGTTTCAACATTTATTTGATTATTCATAAAAAATCAGTAAATATTGAATTTATATTTTTTTTTAATTTGCAGTAAGCCTCCCTGGGTGAAATTGTAGCTCAAAAATGCCAAAAAATGCATATTTCAGACACGAGGAGGTAACACTTGTTTAAATAATTTTTTGTTTATTGATAAAAATGACTTAACTATTCATTTTTAATCGATTGAGCCACAGAAATGTTAAAATATGACCATAATTGCATTCCATGCTGCACTTTAGTATCAGTTTAGAGAAAGGGTCCAAGTTACTCGTGACCTTTTAGAAATATCCATTCTTTTTTTTTTAGTTTACGCAGATTTTAACCCACTATAATTTATCTTGATAGAACTTTCTTCTGTGACATCTAGGAAACGAGCTGTTTAAAAAAAACACAGTTTTCCGATTTTCGGCTAAAAAATGAAAAAAAAACGAGATTTTTGGAAGGTTATAAATCGGAAACTAATGAAGTTAGAACATTCTTTTTTCTAAATTACGTGTAATTTTATGTACTTTCATTCATCGTCTAGCACCTTTAATGTCAGTTCATGCAGAAACGAGCAATTTTGAAAAAATTGAACTTATGTCATTTACCCCTAAAATAGGCCGAAAAGGGTCAATTTTGAGAGATGATAACTCGTGATCTATTATAGTTAGGATATTTTTTTTTAATGACGGATAATAATGTTTAGTTTAATTCATCTGAGAACCATTATGACGTGTGACACTCCAGATCCGAGCTACACGGAAGCAAAAGAAAGTTGTGATTTTTAGCAAAAAATCGAAAAAATTGGGTTTTTTGGAAAGACCATAACTTCTTAACTATTGATTCTACACGGAGACAAATAGATATTGAAAATGTGGATAGTCATTCGTAATATCTAGATATTATCGCGCATTATCTAAAATTATTTTTCCAGTATATGAGATATTATCGGGTAATATCTTTTAATATTAGATTTTTAAGATCTGAGAGATTCAACTGCAATATCTGGATAGTGAATCCGTAGCGTGCGCGCGCATATATAAATTTAAATATTTACATTTTTAACTTTTTAGGGAAAATTTTATATATTTATAATCGTCAAACTACGCAGATTCTGAATTTTTAACTATCAATTTGCTAATTGAAAAACTGCAAAAATTTGTATTTCAAATTTTAATCCTCTGTATCTGGTCACTGTTTTATGACAGCCTTAGCCTCGATCAAGTCTCAGGCGTGGACCCTTTCTACGAACTCTGCAATAAAGCAGTGGCTAGGTGAAGAGAACTAAAATTTGTAACTAAAAACTTTTTCAGTTTTGTAATTAGCAAGTTGATGATTGAAAATTCATACCCTATGAATTTTCATGATTACAAGCATGTAATAGCATCTAGGATAGTCAAATTTAATATCTTAGATATTAACAGCTAATATCTCCTTTTCAATATCCACAGATACTGCAGTTGAATATCCAAGATAGCTGACCGTTCACTATCAAATACATTCAGCCGCAATATCCAGATATTACCGGTAAATATCCAGTTTTCTTCGTGTAGAAAACATTTTTTTTAGTTTTTCTCAGAATTTTATCCACTTTATTTTTTGTTTAATGCATTTTTCTGCAACGATGCACAGGAAAGCAACAAACCACAGGTATATGATTTTTTGCTCCTTTTTAAAAAAATTTTCCGGGGTACCGGACAGAAACCTTGTCACAAAACCTGAAGCGATATTATGCACCCCAAAATGAAGCGATTTATCAACAGAATTTTGGTTTTTCTTTACTTTATCATATTTACACCATTTTCTCGACCAGATGACTGGACTAATAGCATTTTTACATTTTATGAAACTTTCCTCATTCTCAATTTCAAAGCATATTTAAAAATCCTTATCCAAATCGTAAGAAGTACAAAACTTTATTCCCATGAAGCAAAATGAAAATTTAATCATTCCCCTCACAAGAACGATTGCTAGTGCGTACAAGGGTCGAACTGAAAGTTTCCTCAGCGTCCTTATATCTTCAAGAGGCAATCGCGGCCCATCACTTTAAGAGTTCGAACAAATGAGAAGTCTCATCTCGGGATTTGACAATGATGGAGTCCCAGCCACTGAAAACATTTCTTTATCTTCTTTTTTTTCCCCAGAATCCCCCTTTGACTACTCAAGCGCTGATTTTACCCTCTCAAACCCTCCTTCTTAGAGGGGAGAGGGAATACTATCTAGACTGAAGCACGTTATTACTATACCACGGTGAAATGTAATTTCCGGTGACTCCTGGCCCGTTGTTGCCACTCTGCTTCTCTCGCGGACACCGTTTTGGAAACTGTGCGTCAGGGATGGTATGTGTTGGATGCACGATTGCGATGCGATGATGCCTTAGGGGATGACAGACGACAACGACATCGCGTTATCGAGGACAACGAGCTACTATTAATCACTCCTTGTTTGTTAAGCGACGCACACACCTGCTTCCGTAATATCCCGGCCTGATCCAGTTTCAAGAGTATTCAAGTTCAGTACCCGAAAGTTTCACCGTTTCAAGTAATGACGCTTCACAGAACTTTCCTTTGATCCTCGAGCTGCCCTTGATTAATCCACAAAAATTAAGGGCGGATTATTTGATTTTAATGGGACCAGAGCAAATTTTGTTTCATCAATACAAACTTCTAATACAAAAATCTCTTTAGTAGTTGTAGTACTTTAAAAAATGTTCATCAAAATCCAAAATTAACAGAACGTAAACAACTGCTGAAAAGTAACCACAACTTCCGGTGGTTGTGTAGAATAAAATATAAGTAAGATCTATTAATGATAACTCGCAACCTACCCAAATGATAATTCAGAACTCTTTAAAATCTAATAATGAATTATTTACACGAAAAATAATGAGTAACAAGAGTCCTTGAATTATTAAACTTAAACTTGATTCAGTTATAAATTATATATTCTCCAGGAGGACATCTCATTATTAGCTTCTAATTTCTCAATTCTTATAAGATAACAAAGTTATCAACAAAAGGATAATTGTTGATGTCAATCAACAAAGGATTGACAAGAGGGAGTTCCTGAATATCGTAATTTACAATATTTGAAGAATATATACTGTTTATCAGGAGTTTACACAAGACCACACCCGTCAAAATTTCTCGAGGAATTAAGGTTCCTTTTTGCTGGTTTTTATCAGTATTGTATGTCAAATATGAATGGTAACTGTCAAGTACAATGAGATGATTAAAAAAAAAAAAAAACGAATTGAAAGTTTCTCATCGCTTCTGTAAGAAAGTAATGAACTGTTACAATAGATATTCCATTTTCCAGTCAAATATAAAAGAGAAAATCGAATTAACTTCTTAAATAAATTAACTTATTAAATTCATTGTTATCAGTGTTCCATTCATTCAATACAATGCCACTATAGTTTAATGAGAATATAAATTTTCTTCTGTGATAAAAAGATTAACAATGTCTTACTTCATTATGGAATGAGGTAGATTTGCCTTTGCGTGATAAGTTATCGTAGCACACGAGTTCTATCTCGTTTGTCTATCGGTTATTTACACCAAACCAGCATTCCTTGACACATGAAAGAGCAGGCTCCAGTCGAATGTGTGTGTGTATAGTACTTTATACTCACCAATGCAAGAAGTGAGCAATTTCATACGGAACTAAAGAAGTATATTATCCTGAATTATTTATATTCATCCATCTTCAAATTAATTGCTCTTTCACTTTGCGCACTTACTTTTAAAAAGGCGAAAAAGAAAGAAGAAGTATGGAAACAACTTTGCAATATATTACTACAATCAGATCAGATCAAAACGATAACTATTAAAAGACACTAATTGGGTTGGGAAGTACTTTGTTCAGTTTCCTTCTCTCTAATTATGTCTCTCTAGACATTAATTTTATGTTGAATTTATTTTGATTTCATATCCAGTATATGATAAAATATTACGTAATATTACCTTATTTTCAAAAATATCAATTTTAAGGGTTGTTAGATTTCAGGGTGTCTACTCACCTAGAAAAGCTGGAATTGACAGGGAATTTTTTCGTGCTTGCTTAATTTTTTTTTACTTTGTAATGCAAAACTAAATAACGATTTAGATATTTACAAGGACTGGAATAAAAAATATTTATAAAAAAGTCGCGAAATTATATTATTTTTAAATGAAAAAATATTAATTTAACCGAAAGAATAAACTGGTCTGTCTAAGTCTATTGTATGTAGATTTTGTCAAAAAACGAAGTAAGTACTCTTAGAGTATAACGTTTTAAATAAATGTCCTTTTTAAGGGTGATTGCCAAATAGTTGACCATTTTAAGTCCCTATCATTTTTCACATATCCTGTGATTAATTAATTTTTTCTAAATATATCTGAGCAAAGTACTCACATCAGGGCATAATTTAGGAGAATTTCAAAATTTTAGACGACTTCGTTTAGATATTATAGACAAAAATGTTTGAAAAATGTCAGGTTACGCGATGCACAGTGGGAGGCAGCCTACAATTCTTGACCTACAATTGTAGGTACAGCCTACAATTTTTTACTGATTTTGATGTTTTTTCATTTAAAATGATCAGAATTAATCCCTGCAGAACGACTTCAGGCCCGATTTTTAAATTTCACTCTGTGGAATTTATTATTTAAACAAATAGAACGTCAAAATTGGACATTTAACGAATATCTTTTTTTTCCGAAAAAAAGACTTAAGAGAAGTCGCTATATCTATTAGAATTATTACAAATACACTTCAGGAACATAAATATTCAGTTTAAGATTTAAGACAATTTTTATAAACAATTTATATAAACAATTATTTTCAAAACGGTGCTCAACCGCAACAAAAAACTTTATCTTGATTAAAAATACCAAAATATCTCGTAGAAGTAGAATTTAAAATGGAAAATAACCACTAGTTAACTGTTACTATTATTATAAATATTCTAATAAACAAATTGTATTTTTTTTCGAAGTATTATTTTTCTCATCAAGCAACTTTCAAATCAATTCTAAATTATAAAAAATAGCTCCAGAAAAATATAAATGTTAAATATTTGTATTGTTAATAACAATATTATAAACAAATTAAAAAATGTAGCGTTTTCCATCGGGAAAAAATGATTTTTTCTGCTACATTATGTTACAGCTGTCTCATTGGTTATATTTCATCAAGAAATTAAATTTATTTAAATTTATTAATAATTTAAAGCTGTTTACCGTGCTAGTCGCTTACTTTATATTTTGTTTTACAAAAAAATCTCCACGTAAGTATAAGTGGTGAAATAACCTCTTATTTCCATAGCAAAATAATTTTTCTTAAATATTTTGTTTATAAAAGTCACAATTTTCTATTATTATTTAATAATAATATTAATTGAGAATTACAGACAAAGTTACTTATTTAACTATCACTAGCAAGATGCATTAAAATAATCGTTACGAAAAAACCGCTTATTCAGATGTAAAATTGATATAGATGACTGTTTAGTAAAAATATTGTTAATAGCAATAACGATTGCGAGTTGGTGCCACACTTTCAACATGATTCAACAGAAAAAATAATTTTTTCCCGATAGAAAACGCTAAATTTTTAAATTTGTTTATAATATGGTTATTAAAAATACAAATATTTAACATTTATATTTTTCTGCAGCTATTTATTATAATTTAGCATTAATTTGAAAATTGTTTGATGAGAAAAACAATACTTCGAAAAAAATACAATTTGTTTATTAGAATATTTATAATAATGGAAATTGTTCACTAGTGGTTATTTTCCATTCTAAATCGGGCCCGAAGTCGTTCTGCAGGAAGTAATCCTGAGCATTTTAAATAAAAAAAACATCAAATCGGTCAAGAATTGTAGGCTGTAGTGGACTATGAGCAGTAAATTCCCGATTCCTCCCACTGTGCGATGTCCCAAACTACAAATTTAAAATAGAAATTTGCTAAATAATATCAAAAATATTTTCTTTAATAATTTGGGCTTATGAAAATCGATTGAAATTAGTTGAAAAAGATGATTAGAGACCATTCAAGTCTTACGTAACGCTTTTGGTATATTCCCGACTCTCTTAGTTGCACGGAAATCATATTTCCATCCTTCTCACAATCGCGTTACGTAATACTTGAACAATGAACAGCCCTTTAAGGAGTGATAAGTTGAATATTTTTCAGTTTAAGATGCGAAAATTCGCTCCAAAGTCTGTCCTCAAGTTTTGTGTCAGGCTTTACGATTTTGCTATTTTAAGATAAAACTCGAAGATCGTGATTCGAACTATTCACTATAAAAAATTTTGGAAATTTTTAAGACTAAATAGTATGAAATTTTTCCGATGTACATTTTTCCGAGCAAAATGGGCAATTTCTCCGAGAATATTGGAAAATTTTCCGAATATTTTTGTTAATTTCCGAAAAGTTAGGAAACATTTCGTAAAGTTTAGGAGATTGTATAAATAAATCGCCAACTACAATTCGGAATTATTTCTAAATGCATTATTAAAAATTTCAAAATGTTCGGGTTATAAGCTGGCAAACTTTTTTCGGAAAAAGTTCTGAAAAATTTTTTACAGTGTTCAAAATACGACGAAGATTTGTTAATTTTAGGCTAACGAAGATTTTCATACAGTTGAAAATTGATTTTTCATCAGTATTTCCAAATATTAGTGAATAATAATCACTATTTTTGCACAGTATGTTTTACAAAATGTCATATTTATCGAACTATTAATTCAAAATTTTATTGAACGAGAGGATATATTAAAGATGTGTGGTTAATATCGAGTAAATCACGCAATCACAGATGTTTTACATATTTTTAATAATTTTTACCTGTTTTTGGAATATTTTTAAAAGATTCTTTAAATATTTTTATTTTAAAGGTCGAATGTCATACATTGCGAACTTAGTGACTTTTGAGGTTAGAAACGTCCGACTTCATTTTTTCCTCTCAAACTCTCCGAAAATGATTTTCATTTCTAAAGTTGTACATCAACTTCCTATGAATTCACATTACATACTTAAAAATATTCAGAACTCAAGTAAGACTCCACGCTTATTACGCAGAAACATAGGTATAGGAGTTATTTTCGTATAGAATTCATAACTATCACAAATATTTTCCTTGATCTCTCTATTTCGTTTTTTGATACTCTCTTGGGTTGGTCGTGTTTAAAAAAACATATCTTAGGCCGCATGGAATAATAATTTTTTTTCGGAAATTTCGTGGTCTAATATGGTCAACTTTTTGGTAATAACCCTTAAATACACATGTTATTTCAATGATTTATCATCCATCATATTTTTTTTAATACAATAAATTTAAGCAAATACAGTGTAACCATTTACAAGTGGATAATAAATGGAGTTATTAAAGTATTATGTAGTGCTTTAAAGGAAAGTAGGGTCAGAAATACTTTAAAAATGCGACACTTAATAGTTGAATGGTTCCATATTAAGAAAAATTAAACCTAGAGAAAAATCTGAAGATACCTGAAAAAAACCTGCAAAAGTCAGGGAATTTTTTTAAAGATTTGAATAGACACCCAGGAATTTTTAAAGAGACGAAAAATAACACTGAATGAAAGTAATTTGAAACAAACCGTTTAATATTGTATTTCTTTTGGTTGTTGGAATCTTGTTTCTAAGAATGTCCTGGAACGGGCAGACATCGGGCATTTGAAAGGTGACCGATCGACTTTTATCGTTATCATGCCAGAAAATACTGGCATCTCAGACAATGTACGTCAGAAATTGTGAAAGCTACAGATACACCCAATCGCGTGTTTCTTGTTCATAGAAACGAGGGGATTATCGAACGGAAGTACCGACGGTACCATACAGCATACAACATCGACTGCAAAAGATTGCCAGCGTCTTGCAGATATAGACCTTGCTATAAAGTCATAGAAGAATCTTAAATATCATAACCGATTTGCCTTATATAATTTTATATTTATAACCGAATTGTTTTATATAATTTTATATTCATAATCGATTTCTTATTTTATAATTTATAAATACTATAATAGTTTTAATTTACAATTAAACTATTCATATTCTATTCACTATTCATTCATGGAGTACAGCAATATTTGGGGAAATCAACAGCTCTTTTTCAGTGCAACTTCAAAGGTGTGAAGCTGTAGATTCAAGATGATCGGTATTACAACTAGGATTATCTGGTTCCCAGGATGCCCGTTTTTCATTCAGATCCAGGCCCATCGAGTGCCACAAGGCAGTCTCATATTCAACTCAATCTACTTGATAGCTTGAATGGCGACCCTCAATTCATTGTTCGAGCTTTTGTGCAATTCCTATCCACGAGTGTCGTGCAGTCTGCTTTTTTCTTCGACTCAGCGCAAATACGTGTCTTAAAAGATTCGAGTGCGGGCACAGGTTTTGTCAACGGTCGCCTTTTTATTATTTTCTTTTTGCCTCACCTGAGCTCAAGCGAGCAAGCAGAAGCTGGAATTACAACTTGAGCGCAAAGTTCTGCTCCACTTGAGGATTGGACCCTCATTGTTTAGACAGTCCACTCGTGAATCTGGGTTGAGGATCGTTCAAATGCGAATTGGGAATTGAATTCGAAAGTCTTAGTTCGAACAATACTAAATCGGAGTTTAAATTCAAGAGAGTCTATATATAAATTTAAAAATAGAAAACTACGTTTTTCTTACTATCCTGTTGTATTTAGCAATCAGTTTTCTGTGCATTAGGTTCAAGAAAAAATAAGAATGAATTTAAAAATGGTAACGTTTTGGACTCGGTATGGTTCCTTATCAAGCCTGTTGAGAGAATTTTATTATGTAAATTTTAAAAATATAAATATAAAAATATAAAAAATAGAACAAAATATAAAACAAAATACAACAAAATATAAAATACAAATAAAAAAATACAGAAATATAAAGTTGTTTATGTACAAAATTGAGATGGATTATACCATAGAAATTATTTTAAAAAATATGTTCAAAGCGTGGTTAGTAATGATAAGTAATATAATACATAGTGATGATAAATAATATAATAAATAATAACAATTAATCTTTATAAATAAAGGTTTACCTGAACATTAATTGAGGTGACGAGTAAAAGTGATGTGGATTTCCGTTGATATAAAAAACAATAAAAAGATCAGAGAATATGGGGTTGACGGACTCAACAACAATGTGGATCATTATGTACTTCTTGAGATGAATAAAGACATAGGCAACTTGAATTTGTGTAATAATATGAAGACATGAGAATGACAACTCGGTAAAGACCATTTAAAGGTGGCCCCTAAATTAGGTTTTTTAACTATTACTTGGGGGGCCAACTTCAAATGGTCTTGAACGAATTGTCATTCTCATGTCTTCATATTAGCGTATGTTAACATTAATATAACTGTGTAAATGAAAAAAATAAAGATATTAAAATATATTACTTGTTGATTGATAAAGAAAATTTTGTTTGAGGTTAGGTTTAGAAATTGAAAGAAGTGTAGATTAAATGAGATTTTATCTTACCAAAATTGATGTGCGGAGACATTGTTTTGAGATTAGACATTCCCATAATCAGTGATTCTATTTGAGCTTTTTACATTTAGATTAAATTTAATGTGAAAAGATTTATTATGAAGAGTGCTCCAAAATGACAAAGCTACCACTTTTAAACGTTAAGGCTCAACGTGTGTTCTAAAAATCATCTTATCTAGGTGGAAATGTATATGATCTTGAAAGCACTGAAATTGACACTTTTTGAAACCATTAAAAATCGACACTGTTTGAAAAGGTGAGATGACAAGAGTTAAGTTATAATATATAAGTTTTAAGAAAAATATATGAAAATTAAAAGTTACATAGTGAACTGTAGAAATCTGGTAGTTTAGAATTTTCAACTCTAAGATTCACAGACATTTTTCTTTTTTAATAAAATAAAATTCAATAGCTAAGCGTTTATTTAAATTTTTTTCTACAGCTAAGATTTTTGGATATTCAAAGTCGAAATCATGTCCAGTCTCAATTCTGTGTCTTTCAAGAGCAGTCAAATTATCTACATTGTATGATCATAAATTCTGTGATATAAATTTCTACCACAGAAAAAACTGGGTTTCGGTAATGTTGCGGTGAGACTCCAATAGAACCCTTTTTAAGGGTTCCTTTCTAGTACGTTGATATCCGATAGATGGCGACATGAAAAATATCTGCAGTCGGTAAAAGTTTTCAACATAACCTTAAAAACTGTCACATTTCATGTCCATTATCTTCCTTTCAAGAATGACTAATCTCTATATAATTTTAATTTGTTCATTAAATTTTTCACAATGCAATATCATTAAATCTGTGTTATAACGCAAAAGATGCTTCATTGACTTGAAGCAATCAAATTTGTAGACTATGTTTCTTTTTTGAAAAATGTTTAATCTCTCTCTAGCAGATGGAAATAGATTTGAGTTAGATTTATTTGGACTGAAAATAACTTTAATGTTATTCTGTCGTAAAATTTTAGCAAGTTTGTCCGTTACTCCCGAGATATACGGAACCACCGTAAAACCTTTGAAGTTGTTAGATTCTTCTTCTCCCAGTTGATTGTAAATGTTGTTAATTCTGATTTTAATAAGTCCATTGATGAGATTTATAGGTTAAACATTATCGATTAAAGTCTTTTGTATTAGTTTAATATTGTGTAGTCTGAAATTCAATGAGGATAGTTTAATAACTCTATTTGTGAGTCTGAAAATCATTCATTTCTTTTGTGACCGCAAGGATGCTGCGAGTCGGTTTGTGGTACCAATTAATGAGAAGGGTGCCATTGTTAGTTCTAGTGACAGATACGTTTAAA
This sequence comes from Euceroptres primus, assembly GCA_037177015.1. Lineage (NCBI taxonomy): Eukaryota > Metazoa > Arthropoda > Insecta > Hymenoptera > Figitidae > Euceroptres > Euceroptres primus. Next base: position 13,477 of record JBAGKK010481289.1, read on the forward strand.
AAATTGAGTATATAGTTTTTTCGTTTTCAAAGGTGAATTTAAGATTTGAGTCATAAGAGTTGAAAATTTCTAAAACTTTCTGTAACTTTGATTCCGGAATGATCATGAAAATATCATCTACGCATCTTTTATAGAAAGGAGCTTAAAAACTTAACCCGCAAAGACCACACTCCATCTGCGCATACGTATATACCACACTAGTGCGAATTTGGACTTCGCATTTTTAAATGTTAATAATTCGTGCATAAATAAAGTAATTATAATATAAGATACATTTTTCGAGGTAAAAATTAATGAGAAATGCAATAGTAATAAAAATAAATGTAATAAACAATTTTTAAATAGCAAAAAAAGAAAAAAATGGGAAGAACTTTTCTGAAATGTCATACTTGTTTGAAAATTTTGCTGGTGCGAATTCGCACTAGTGTTGTATTTGAGGGTTAAGATTGAAAAACAATCAATTTCGAGAGTATTCCTGACGATGTCCGCTATCACAGGTGAGAGCGAAGATCCCATCGCCATTCCTTCCATTTGTTTAAAATTTTTATTATTAAATTTAAAATATGGATCTTAGACAAAACTCGACTTCATTTAAGAATTCATCTCTTGGTACACTCATAGCGCGTAATAAGGCCGGCCGTAATAGGGCCTGCTTCAAGGTTCTTCACGCTTGACTGCTTCTGTCTTCCCCCCTGAGCGTCTCGTGACGGCGCCATCGCTCGAGAAGTCAGGGCCGCCAGAAGTTGTTTACATCGCGACTCTCTGCGTATTTACTTTTGTACGTTCAGAGACTATATACGCGGTTCTGAGCGTTGAGATAAGAGTGCTCGCTCGTCGCTTTAAATCCGGTTCAAACTAGATTTTAATCGTACCCATTATAGTGCCGTCTACACCCGAGGCCGGCCTTATTACGAGCGATGAGTGCATATAAGTATCTGGAGCGATTTCAGCCCATTTGTTTTTGATACATTGAAGAGCTAGATTTATTGGGATTGTAAGGAATAAATTAACCACATCTAGAGGTACAAGAAAATGTTATTTAGAAATTTTAAAGGCTTTAATGTCATTGACAAAATGCCAGCTGTCTTTAACATGATAATTAGACTTTACTCTTATGGTTTTTAAAATATTAGCAAGATATGTAGCTAATTTGGAGGTAGGACTGTTAATGGTAGAAACTATTATTTTAAGAGGGTTATCAGTTTTGTGTATTTTTGGTAGTCCATTTGCCCTGGGAATAACGGTGGCATTTGCTTTAAGTTCTTTAGCTACTTGAGAAGTAATGTATGAATTTTCGTCCCATCTGTTAATTATAATATTATTCGACTTTCAGTGGTATTTGTGTACTTAAATTTTACTTCTTTGAATTTGGAGTAGTCTGATAGCAGGTTAAATATCCTTTCAATATATTCTGATCTTTTCATTGCAACAGTTGGGTTGCCTTTGCCTGCTTTGAGGAAAATTGAAAACATGAGAATGACAAATCGGTAAAGACCATTTAAAGGTGGCCCCCAAATCAGGTTATTTTAACTATTACTTGGAGGGCCAACTTCAAATGGTCTTTAACGACTTGTCATTCTCATGTCTTCAATTACAGCAGGGTTTTCTTTGATAAATTTTATAGCTCGATTAAACTCTAAATTATCTTGAAATTTTCGCTCATTCAGAATCGGTGAATTAAAAAAATTGAGAATCGTTTGAGAACATTGAACCCTTAATTCATTTTGTTTATCTAAAGGTAGGCTACAAATATAAAATTCAATAGAAGCTATAAAATAATGTGCAGGAAAATGTTTTTGGTTAAAAGAATTGAACGCAAAACCTGGTTCTATTTGAACTACTTCCTTCGGTATAACATAGACGATTAAATTTTTGAACCAGGAGTGTGATGTGTCACAATTCAATTTTTGTCCAACAAACTTTTTCCGTCTTAGATTGTTGAGTTTGTTATAGTTAACTGTGTATTTTCCAGAAAGAATTTACAGTAATTGCATCTCATTTAATTTTTTTATTCACGTTTTATCAATCCTTTTTTTGATAATAGCTACCCTCATGAAAGAAGAATAAAGCACTAAATTTTTGTATAGGCAGAGTTCTCTGGTTCTTGATTAAAGGAACCGGTAGTTCCGGCAATTGGGAAGTTAAACAAGGTATTTCGAATGGAGTCGACATGCGGGTGAACATACACGCGTGTAGCCTATATGCAATTATGCTTCACCTACGTGTACAACGAGCACACGTACTTGGCAATGAGAGAGGTGCCGAAGGGCACCATAGAACGGTAAGGGTACGCTGTTTGCAAAGCGGTGTATTATACTGTCTGCCGATGTCGGGGATTAGCAATACATCGGGCTCGCGAACCCAGTGCGCATCTGTTCTCCCTGCAAGCCTTGAATTGCAATTGACGTGCAACGGGGTCCAGAGAAATTTGCAAATAACGTGAAAATCCATCTAGAACTGCAACCGGTATTACGCACTTAAGTACCTTCCAGTTGACGTGAACTTAAAATTGGCAACACATGCTTTACATCTTAATATTCTGTAATAAATCTGCAAACGGGATGATGGGTAAAGATAATTTTAGAGAATTCTAGAGGTGTCTTCTTCATGGAGAAAAAAAATCGTTTACAATAACCAATGACATCTGCTAACAACAGATTTTTGTTATATTTACAAAAATTTATGTTAAACTTACAGATGGTCACTAAATTTAATAGATATGAATATAGAATGTACAGTCTGTTCCACAAGAAAAAATACGGCAAAAGTCAATGAAAACTGCACACTAGGTATAAATCATGGTTATGATCCGATAGAGGGAAATTTACTCTAATACGCAATATGAATGAAGATGCCACAATTTCTGCAATATTATTTGTAAGCATTCATTTCTTATAAAGAGTCTGATTTACTGGCTCAGAAAAAAAAACATGTGCAAGCGACGTCACGTTCTGTAAACAGTCTTACAAGAATGTGAAATACTTTTAACATAAATGAAAAGTAAGCTATAAAACTATTCCTAAAAATATTTGAAAACTATAATGGTTGCAAAGTTATTCGCTGAAGAAGAGAATAGTGAAATCTTCACTCCTTACTGTGCTTTAAATTCGATATCTGCATGAAAAATAGTCAAAATAACTTCAAAAATAGCTCATTGGAAACAGAATTTTCCAGAGAAATTAATTATTATGTCAAAGATTAATTGTCAGGTTCAGGAACAAAATTATTTAACAAATTGTCATTAAAAATTGAGAAAGCAAAAAACTTAAAATAATTTGTTTTATTTTATGTCTAAAATCGGCTTAAAAATATCGATGTAATACGAATCGTATAAAAAAAAATCTGCCCGGCCCCCCTCGGGGGCGCGGGCACATTCTCATCGCGCGCTTCATCCGCAAGTTAGAGCGCGCCTAGGGCGCGCGGAGTGGCCGTCGCGCTTCGCGCTCCGATACTATTGATCGTCGCGCTACGCGCTCCGATATTATTGAACGTCGCGCTGCACGCGAGGTCCTTATAGCTC
>JBAGKK010481310.1:0-16991 GCA_037177015.1 Euceroptres primus
GTTCTTTTGTAAAAACCCGAAGATTTTTTTAATTCCATCTTATTTTGTGTTTTAACTGAAAATATCAGTTAAAACTATATTTACCCAATTGTGCTTTTGAAAGAACTAGTTTTACCTTCATTATTCAATGAAAACCCGAAATACTGAGTTTGCAACTGTAAACGCTTCCGCAGCTTTATATTCCTTTTTTAAATTGATTTTATTCAAATGAAAACAACAACAGTTTCAACTATTGTACATAAAATATTTAAAAATTTTACTTTTTCATCTTTGTTATGTTCAGTAGGGCGGCGTGAAAATGCAAAAGTTATAATCGAATTGTTTGAGCTGAGGGAAAAAAATGTGTGGGTTGGAATCCAAAAAATTAATTTAAAAAATTTTTGAAATCGCTTAATATCTTCTATTCCCTTTTTGATTTGAAAATTCAAATTTTTGAAAATTGAAAAAAATTTCCTATTGGTTAAAAAATTATGGCGAATTTTTGATATTCACAATTTTTACTAATGGACAGTAACAAAAAATTAGAAATTTAAAAAATAACTTTTGCTCAATTTAGAATTTTTTGGAAATGTGCAAAAACCATGTTTTTTGGATTTAGTCGTTTGCACACATTTTAGAAAAAGTTAAGTATGTCGAACCTGAAATTTCTTCAGCTTGAACCAAAGAAAAATGTTATTATTTTCCTTTTTCGAAAAAAAATTTTTCATGGTACTTAAAGCGTTCAAAAATCGTGAATTTTGCCTTTTTTAAACTTTTAAACACTACCAAAAACGTTTTTTACCGAAAAAGCAAAACAACAACATGTTTCTTTGGTTAAAGCTCAAGAAATTTCAGGTTCTACATATTCAACTATTTCCAAATTGTGTACATTCGACTAAATCCAAAAAAACATGTTTTTTGCACATTTTCAAAAAATTATAAATTGAGCAATAATTTCTTCTTTGAATTTCTAACTTTTTTAAATTATTTATTGGCAAAAACTGTACATATGAAACATTCGCCATAATTTTTTCATGAATAGGAAATTTTTTTGAATTTTCAAATCAAAAAGGGAACAGAAGATATTAACCGATTTCAAAATAGTTATTTGTATAATTAGTGTATATATATATATGCAGAATTATTATTTTGAATAAATAAAAAACATTGTTCAGTAAAATATCCTCTTCTTTATATCCCCAAAATCTAATGTCCTCGTGAATAGAAGATATTAACCGATTAAAAATTTTTTTTTTTTACTTTTTGCGGATGCTAAACCACACATTCTTTCCCTCAACTCAAACGATTCAATTAAGTTTTACATTTTCACTCCGCCCTACTGAACATGACGATTATGAAAAAGTGAACTTTTTTTATGTTTTATATACAGTAATTGAAACTGTTGTTGTTTTCATTTGAATAAAATCAATTTGAAAAAGGAATGAAGTAAGAAAAAGTGATCATAACAAGGGTATTAGATTGTAGGAATATAAAGAAGAGTATATTTTACTGAACAATGTTTTTTATTTATTAAAATTAATAATTCTGCAATCACACGTTCTTCACGCGAAGATGGCAATAACAGCCATCTTTTTTCTATATAGAAAAATCCTTCTCGTAACTTATGAGCAATCGAAAGCTGAGCCTGAGTTACTTTTAAATTAATTAATTTTAATTAATTAATTTTTAAATTTTTCAATAAATGCATGAAACAAATTTTTCCCACTTCATACATGAAAAATAATTTTTTCACCCCACTAAATGAAGGAAAAAGCTACAAATTTAGTAGGAAAACCACTAACATGGTAAAAACCATGAAAATGGGATCACTGAGGTTTACGCCAAGGGTGTCAACTTCGATCCATGGTTAATCAACTTTGTGATTTCCTACTTAAATAAACTCTAATTTTATTTTGCAATTTTACAACTGATATCCATTGTTAAATACTAAACATCAGCAAGGACTATAAGTAAGTTGAAAATTCAACACCTTGTTCCAAATTTAAAAATTTTTAAATATCTTTTAGATGCTCAATACTTGCATTCGATCCTGAAAAATTAGGGAGGTGGTGGGAGGTGCCGTGTAACGTCGCGTCGGTTTACCCAACTGTCGAATAAAGTCTAACGTAGTAAAAATGAAAAGCTCCTCCACAGTGGATAAACTTTTATACAATATGGATGAGATAATAACATAACCAAAAGCAATTTTTTTCTACAATTCATTTAAAACTTTATCGAACTTTCGAGTAAATAATACATTTTTTACTGAGAAAGATTCACCGAAATTTGTCATTTTATAACCAATTTTAAGGGAATTGCATAATTTAAAGTTTGCTTCACTTGATATTGGCAAACTTTACTTAACTAACATGAAATTTTATCCAATTTTTCGTCAATGTATGACAGAATAGTTTTTAATAATCACGCCACGTGCATTAATTTTTACCTTTGAAAATCTTTACTGTACATTTCGGAACTTTAATCTACGTTATTAAAGTTTACCGAACTGCCATCTATTCTTTAACATTTTGCACGTCACAAATTATTAAAATAATGTTAAACATTCTCCAACTGAACTCAATTGTACTCAATTGTACCCAATTGAGTACCCAATTGTACTCAAAAGTTGGGTAAAATTTTCTAAACAAATTTTCTCCGTGTGCGTCCTCGAGAATCGCTGTTACATCATTTCGCTTCGCTACAAGGCCACTTCAGTGTCAAAATGTTGATGCTATCTTCCTCAGCAGATTTCAAACCATTTGTAACAAACAAATTCATTTGTAACTCCCAAAACTTGAGTTATTTTTTATTCATATTAAATTATATTGCTAAGATTCGAAGTTAAAAATTGTAGACCTTCTGAAGAGTGCCTAAAAAACCTAAAATTGTTATTTTACAATTATCAGTTTAATTTTTTTCAAGTTCTATGATACTCTAGACAAAAATTCTCGTCATAGTTCGTGATGAGTCATGTAGGCATTACGGCTCCTCATATATTCAACATATCAATCGTAGTGGTGTGATGGTCGTTTTGCAAAACAATTCCTCGGTCAATGAACTCGATATGCCGGTTGTCGCTTATTATTAACAACTCAAAAGAGAATTTAGTGTCACGTTGAGGTGACGACTCCTTATCGACCCCAATTAAGAGGCGCATTATCGTATTGTCAGGCTGGATGGATTTTGGAATTCCGGTGGACCCAAGGCTTAAACGAGGTCCTTTGTCGTAACCGGCTGAACAGGTGTCCTGCAAATACCTGCAACTTTGAAGACAGTTGCAGTTCCAGTTGATGTTAACTCTTTGAAGGTTTTATGGTATTATTCCCAATTTTCCATTTTATTTACTTTTTCTGTTTGACTGGGACGTTTCGGTATAAACCGTTCTCTATTCAATTATTCTCCATTTAAATTTTATCAAGCACCATTTTCGAAATCCCAATTGGAATTTTAATAGAACCCTAACTCTGTATCTATCGATAGGATTCGATTTTAAACCTCGCCATATGCATCCAATGATTTCTTAGCTTTGATGCACTCAGCACAATCCGAAAACGAAATTAAACGCGCTTAAGGATTGTATTTAAGTAGGGGATTCACTTAAGTAGCGGACATTCACCCGATGCTCTTGAACCTTCAGGGTCAGCTGCACGCTTGCGAGCACCCCGCACTAGACGAGCTTATCGTTCAAGTGAAACGCTCGATGGAATTACGTGTAATATAGATATTCTTATCCACGTGGATGAAATGTTGGTATAGGTTCTTGATTGGAAAAACAGGAAGGCTAGATTATCAAATAGCGGAAATAGATTATCAAATTTCGGAAACTAGGAGCTAAAAATTAGTTTGAAACCACAAAAAAGCAGCACTGCATCAAATTATCATTCTGAGGAGAAAAGTATAGTGTTCTATTTAGATATTTGATAAAAAGTTTGTTTTAATATCACAATTGATCCGAATTGTATCAATTTACTTGAAGACTACCTATTTATTCGATTCTGTTCAATATTTCTGAAAAAATTGGTTTTGAAGAGGTCGATGAACCCAATTTGCAGAGCCAACACGAAAATTTGTATCTAGATAGCCACGAGCAAATCAAAGCCAGCATTTTTGTGGTTTCTTTCTGGGCCGATGTCCGATGTGGAGTAACGACCTTCAGTTTCAATTCCACTGGCGGTACAATGGGGTTCATGAACTCAAGAAAGATGCACGTCAAGGAACGTAGAGTCGATAGAATGGATAGATGGTACAGTTATGTCCTGCTCCTTTTCCTCCTCCACCTCCTTCTCTATCCTTTTCTTCCACTATACTTGTAGGTAATAACTCACAAGTCTCGAGTGGTGCTGACTTCATCACATACGACTTACTATTCCGAAACACAAATTACGAAATGTAACAACCGAATAAAATATGTAAACAGCCTCAAACTGGGTCACTCTGAGCAAGATGAACCAAATGATATATTAAAGCTTAATGATATATTCATATCCCTAAGATATCATCAACATATTTTTAAAAACGAGTTTCTACCTCTTGAAAATTATCTTTGTAGGTCTTGAACCTTGAGAAGGGTTGACCCATTGCCTAACCTCAAACTAAAAACCGATTTGTAAAAGAGGAATAAATCAAACCTTAATTGAGGACGCATTTTGAAAAATAATTTAGAAAAATACGATTAAAAAATTAAATCCGATCATTTTGAGTTTTTTCGGGCTACCTTAATGATAAAATGTGGTTTTCGTTTTCTTAATGATAAAATGTGTCTTTCGTGTTCTTAATGATAAAATGTGTCTTTCGTTTTCTTAATGATAAAATGTGTTTTTCGTTTTCTTAATGATAAAATGTGTTTTTCGTTTTCTTAATAAAATGTGTTTTTCGTTTTCTTAATTGAGTGCGGGGAGGAAATCCCACAGGTCGTCGACTTGTGACGTGTTTGGTAAGCCGATCCCAGATTTTTTACACTGATAGGCGACAAGTTGGTAGCATGACGTAAAAAATTCGAATTTAGCGCCCCTCGAGGCCCCCCAGAGTGACTAAAGCCCCAGAGGCATTGATGAATCTGGGTCGTTGATTCAGTCTCGGTGCACGACGGGTTCAGGCGTTTCCACGCCAGTTACTTAACGGGATCGTGAGTAATCGAAGATCGTTTTCAGGTTCGTCTCCAGGGATTTGCCGGAAACTATGACGTCATTTCTTCTACCATTTAGAAAGAAACTGTAATGCTGTGAGAGGTCGATAAACTCTGGGTTCAATTCAGAATTTTCTGTCTCAAAATATTTATTATGATCTACAATTATCATGATTTTTTATTATGATCTACCATGATAAAATTAGACACTGAGAAATGTAGAGCAATAAATTCATTTCAGTAGTACTGTCAAACGGGGCAACATCAGACAAGTGGGGTGATTTCGGACAGCCCTAAATTAATCGTCTAAATTATTCAAGGTGATTTTAACTAGGATCTGGAACCAGTTAAGTCCTAAACTGATTCCAAATTATAGTTGGAACCGTTTTGAGTAATTTAAAGTTTAAATTTTGGGCTGACCGAATTTACCCCACATGTCCGAAGTTGCCCCAGTTGACGGTACAAGTTTATTTAAAGTGAGAAATTAATTAAAACACAAAAGAAATGTGAGTGCAAGATGAACGAACACAAATTTTAAGTGATCTATCATAAGACCCTGATTTGGTTCAAAATGGAGTGAGAAACGATTCAATATGAACCAATATCGTGTTCATTGAAAAACAAATCAAGATCTTATGATAGTTCGTTTCTGTTGCAGATTATTTTGAACTGTTTTTGGTTCATCTGAAACGGAAGTTTTTTCTGTAAGTACTTAATTTTCTTTTTTGATGAATTTCTCTATTTTTAGACTTATTTTCCAAGTATGTTAGCTGCGATAAACGATATTCTTCTGGCGATTTTCCGGCATCCGGTGTAGTGTTCCTTGAATATATTCCCGCTATCACGATATTTCGTTCGAAAAATGAGACGAACTTCTGCAATGCCTGATTGCACCTACTTATCGGAGTGCATACGCGACGACTGATGCTGTTTGCTGCCCACATAAAAGCCCACGATCGTTTTAAGCATCGAGGAGAGAGTGGGCGAATAACGAATACAAAATTCCCATAAGGCGCTTTTTTCAGCAAACGTGGATGAAGGCCATCGCGAGTGCATATATAAATATATGAGATCGTAAAACGGAAGTGGCTCGCTTTTGTTCTTCCGAGAAAAGATCTCTACTCTCTACACCTACTTGTTCGTCTATTTTCGGAAATCGAAAGTTGAACACTCATAGAAACTGATGGCATTTATAATATAGGTACACAAAAAAAAAGAGTGCGGAGCCAAAAAAAAGCGACCTACATAGCATTGTAGTATTGATCTTGCATAGTCAAAATCTGCATTGATTGGAATTTTCTGCTTTCCAGTTTTATTTTATTCGAGTTAGAATTTTTAGCTTTGGTCAAATTATCCCAAGTAGGCCACCATAAATCAAAAGTCGTTTATTTCGCTGTAAAATGAATTTTTTAATAGTCCTTATGTTCGCAAGCAAAATTTTTTTGCAAAAATTAATAACAATGAAAATTTAATGTTACAATATGATCAACATTTTTCTCGTGAACTGCTAAACGAATTTTGATGATTCGTATGTTGAAATTTTTGTTTAAGAATGTACATTCCAGAAATCTTTCTTTCGAATATAAAAACATTGAATTTGTTTACAAAAATATCAATTGTTTATAACGAGGTTTATAAACAAATTGAAATTTTTTTCTTTCAAAAGAAAAGTTTTGTTTGCACGTTATTCTACATTTTTTCTGGAAAAAAATGCGAAAAGAAATACATACTAAGTAGTTTCTATTATAAGAGAAACGTAGTTTCTATTATAGTAAAGCAATTTCTATTATAGTAAAGTAATTTCTATTATAATAGAAACTACTTTAATATAGATAGATATTAAATTAAATTAAATAGAAAGATTTTAAAGATAGAAAATAGAAACAACTTAATTCTTTTCGCATTTCTCTCTAGGAAAAATGTAAAATAACGTGCAAAAAAAAGTTCTTTTGAAAGAAAAAAATTCAATTTGTTTATAAACAATTGATATTTTTTTAACAAATTCAATTCTTTATATTCGGAAGCAAGATTTCTGAAATGTACGTTTTTAAACAAAAATTTCAACGTAAGAATCTTCAAAATCCGTTTAGTCGTTCACGAGAAAAATGTTGATCATGTTGTAACATTAAATTTTCATTGTTAATAACTTTTGCAAAAAAATTTTGTTTGCGACCATAATCTGGGGAAATCTTTTCGAACATAAGGGCTATTAAAAAATGCATTATACAGCGAAAAAAACGACTTTTGATTCATTATGGTGGCCTACTTGGGATAATTTGACCTAAACTAAAAATTCAAACTCAAATAAAAAAAACTGGTAAGCGGAAAATTCCAATCAATGCAGATTTTGATCAATGTAATTACGATATTATTGATTTACAATAAATGTTGAAATATATATTTAATTTATTCTTTATAGTCCATTCATGTATTTCAAGGGCTAAAGATTGTGATGATTTATGACTCTGTTAATATCAATAAAATCAATTTTTTGCCTTTACAATTTTGATAAGGTCTACAATTATGCCTCTACAATTTTTCACGTCCTTTCCATTCATCATACGCATTATTTGAAAAAATAAGCGTTTGACCTTCAAAAATCAAAATCAAAAATAAATTTGACTTTTTTCGAATTTAGGTTATTTTTTTTCTTTTTTTTTTTTGTCTAGAAAGAAAACTTAAGTTGTTGCCTTTAAACATCTACAGGTTTAAAAATGGACACATTGCTATTTAGTTTTGAAAATAAGCGTTTTGTAAGTTTTTTTGCGATTGTCATTTTTTTCAATGACTTATGACTCATTTAAAATCAATAAAAAAATGGTCTCTCTACAGTTTCGATAGGATTTTTTATCCCCTTTCTTCTGATTATAAGCATTTTTCGAAAAAATAAGTGTTTGACCTTCAAAACTGAAGATTAAAACAATTATTTATGCATCAAACTTCATTTTTGAACATCAAATATTTATTTTTTCGAAAAATGCTTATAATCAGAAAAAAAGACATGAAAAATCCTATCTAAGATGTAGTGAGAACATTTTTTTTATTGATTTTAATTCAGACATAAATTATTGAAAAAAATAAACCGCAAAAACTTACAAAACGCTTTTTTTTAAAATAAATAGCATTGTGTCCATTCTTAAACCTATAGATGTTTAAAGGCAACAAACTAAGCTTTCTTTCTAGACAAAAAGGAAATAAATAAAAGTCAAATTTATTTTTGATTTTGATTTTTGAAGGTCAAATACTTATTTTTACAAAAAATGTGCATGATCAATGGAAAGGACGTGAAAAACCCTATCGAAATTGTCGAGGCAAAAAATTGATTTTATTGTTATTAACAGAGTTATAAATAAAGGGTGGCAGTACAAAACTAGATAACCAACAAAATGTAAATTTTTCAGGAGAGCGAAAAAACATTGTGTAAAATCGAAATTTAAAAATAAAATAAAAATCCGCTCTCGAGCTGAAGTATTGCTGAATTGTGGGAAAAAAGTTTGGTTAGAAAAAGTTATCCTATATCCAGTTTTGAGGAAGTAGATGTGGAAGTTGACAATCTCGAAGTGACACTAACCAAAAATTGGAGCAGGCTCGGCCACGGATTGCAATGAAAAATGCAATTTTCAGTTTAAACAGAAAAATAAAAACCTGCTCCCGAGATATTGAGTTGCTGAATACGAGTAAATAAAGTTTGGTGTAAAAAAGTTGGCCAATTTCGAGTAAATTGACAGAGAATTTTGGAGGTAGAATTTCATAGGTTTTGAAAATCGGCTGTGGATAGCGATTAAAAATCGAATTTTCAATATTTTTTAGAAATAAAAACTTGCTCCCGTGAAATGGGGATGGTGAATGAAAAGAAAAAAATTTTGATAAAAAAAAATTATTCTGTTGCGAGAAAATTAAAATTTAGTGTGACGGTATCGCACTGAGCCAAATAATGTTTCACTGAAAGTCTGATAAAAAAGTAAAATTATATTTTTTTATCAATAAAGTTTGATAATTTCAAGATATCAATTTCTTTAATTAATGTCAAATTTAATTAATATCAAATTTCTGTAGAAAATGACAGTTTTGAAAAATTCAACTTTTCAATTTTTGCAACTAAAAAAAAAAATTTTTTAAATTAATTTCTATCTGGAAAACCTTCTTTGAGATGCATTCATGTTTGTCAATTTTCTCAGAATTTTTTGATTAAAATTGTAAAAATTATTTTTTAAAAACTGCCGGTAACCTTATGGCGAACTGGTCACTAAAGGGATAAAAATGTGATTTCGAAGAAATCCTTTTAACACAACATGTATTTGATTTTTTAAGACTTTTTATGCAAAAAGCCCTTGTTCGACAAAAATGTTGGTTATCTAGTTTTGTACTGCGGCCCTTCAAATCATCTAAACAGATTATAGTCGTACAGATCTCAAAAATACACCCCCTCCCTATCGGTAAATATGTGTCCCAACGACATTTTTGTTTTCCATAAACTACCATGCAATAGGACTGCACTTTAACCAAGTTTGAGCCCGATCGATTTTTGGGGTTGGGGCAGTTGAGAAATAGTGCCCCATACGATACGTGATATTTAGTAAACTTTATAATAACTTTTAAATTTGTGTGCACGTCTTTTGTTATATTAATATTTCAAATGGTTCAATAAACTTTTTCAAAATGGATTCTTTTACAGACAAAAAAAACTTTAATGAAGTCGTAAAAGTGTCTTGGTTGCGAGATTGTCGAGAAATAAGTGGAAAAATTTGTGTATAACAAGGGAAAAGCGTGAGAGTACTTGCACTTTCAAAGAAAGCAAGTTGCATTAACAACTACTATAATCAGAAACCAGGTATGCGCAGTGTATAAGAGTGCAACGAACTCTGCACTAGAAAAGACTGTGTTTTAAACTTTCGTTTTAATTCTAGTGTTGGCACGTAAATGCGTGGCTATTTCTTGATGAAATTGCTGATTTTAAAAAAAATTAATAACAAAAGAAATAAATTTCTGAATTTTTCTTAGGGAAAAAACCAAGTATTGTGAGGTTGACCTGTACTACTGGTTTTTATTTTGAAGAAAGGGGTTATAAAATTGATTTTAGAGATTGACCTGTACTACTTGCTTTTATAATTTTAGAAAAGCGTTTTATTTAAGAGAGAATGACTATATTTCGCAATATCGGACTCTCGCAAAATGTTTAGATTTTTTGGGGGAAAAAAACAGGTATTAAGAAGTTGACCTATAATACTTATTTTTATAAATTTAAAGAAAGGCCTTAAATGAAAAAGAACACCTTTGGAATCTTTTTTCTTGCATCAATAAATATAGTACATTATTCGCCAAGTTTAAACGCAAATTTTGGTGAGAGCGTAGTTTAAATCACGAGGCGAAGCCGAGGGATTTAATCCCTCGAGCCAAAATTTTCGTTTGGACATGGCAAATACAGTGCTTTTCGTCATGAGATCGAGAACAAGTCCAAGGAAAATGCCGAAATAACGAAAAATACATTCTAAATATTTTCATTTGACAATTTAATTTAATTGTTAAGAGAAAAATTGACTGGTAGATTATATACTTCGTCCTACTTTAGTTTCTACAAATTGATCATGAAAACCCGTCTTTTTCCACTGTTTATGAAATTTCGAAGCGAAACGTGATTGTTTCTACATTCACACATATTTCATTGCGAGACTAACTCATGTCGTTGCTCGTTGTGCGTTAACGCGAGAGTGAAAGCATTGTGGTGTCAAAATGCCTTTCGTGCATTTGTTATTGCTTGTGAAAATAGTTTCGCTTCGTGCACCTCAATCAAATGACATTTATTACAAATCAGTGACCCATTCTAGATGGTGAAAATCACTGCGATCCCAGAGATTTGAAAAAAAAAACAAAAGTGATATTGATTTTTTGTGCATAGCGAATTGTCCTTTCTCAAAAACTGGGTCATCTAGTTAATACCCTACTTGGAAAAAAATATCAAGTGCAAAAATCGTAAAAATGTTATATTAAATGTTAAATTAAATTATATTAAATGTTAGATTAAATTATATTAAATGTTAAATTAAATTATATTAAATGTTAAATTAAATTATATTAAATGTTAAATTAAATGTCAAAATGTTAAATTGAAATGTTATTTTACAGTATGTAAATTTGCTTAAGCTAGTTTCAAACTTAACAATTTGATCTGGCCTTCATTATGTGACTTTACGAAATTAGCATTCTATTTTTCATTTGACCTCGATTTTATTGCCGTTTTCAAAAGGCAATTTTTACTAAAACAATATGGTTATCTTTCCAAGTTTTGTTTTCGCGAACTCAATGTCAAAACTTGAGTTGGCAAAGGTAGTAATTAAAATAAAAGATAATTTTTAAAATATTCCAAGTTGTGTCAAAAGCTATGACATTCTCCCCAAGTTCACTTTAGGAAAATCGATAAGTCGATAATCCGCCGATAAGCTGAAAACATATCCGGTCAAACGTGACCTTGCCCTCTTTGAACTGTAAACACGGCGTTTGATTTTCTGTTGAGACTTGCGTAGTGAGAAAATATTGAAACTCTTGGCTGGCAGATAAGGCATATCTTTCTTTCACAAGAGTCGATAAAGTGTTTCAAATTCATTATTTTAAAAAATCCTAGTTTTATCTGAAAACATGAAAACTACCTCCAACATTTCTACACGATTTTTCAACACTTCTAATTGCGTTAAAAAGTATATACCTAATTATTAGTTAAAATTCCTTTAAAAAACCATTTACGTTTAGAAATTTCTTGAGCGTCTTTATTAATGAACAATGGTCAAATACTGATTAAAAATAGGTAAAGGAAAAATATGGAGATCACAACAGAAGAATGACTGAAACACTTGGCAATTAAAGTAGTCTGAAATAAACGCCAGTGACGTAGAAAGTCTCTAAAGGAAAATTCAAGAGAATATGTCATTCATCGCAACACGGAGGTCGAGGAACAATATTTGTTCAAAGAGTGACCGGTTCGACTTCGAAACGAACCTTGAGCTGACAATGAGCAAACGAGTATTATCGGCGACGACCAATGTCGAGCGATTCTCTCTTGTCCTCACTTTTCCACTCACTGATATCTGAAAAAATTTCTTTTATTTTTCTTTCAAAGAAATATTTGTCAAGTTGGAGTAACCTTCATTTCTTTGTTTCTTATCATTATAAAATTAGCTCATCTAATTTCTTTTTGCAGTTATAATTTCTGATAGATTTTAAAATCAATGTCTAATTTGATTTATATTTTTTATTTGTTTTATAATGTCCTAAATCGTCGAACAAATTAGTTAACTAATGCTCTTACTGTTTCGAGGTTCAAAATCAAATATAACAGATTTGTGCAAAACTGCTAATTATAAATCGGTCTGGTTAACGAGGTTGTCTAACACTCGGGTCAGACTGCAAACTGTCGAGTTTAATGAAACGTATCAATTTACTGGGAAAGCATGAGCACACCGGGAATTCAAGAGTTCACAAACTAAATCAACATTTGCCACTGTGGCACGTGGATGTCTCACAACGAATAAATCAAATATAAAATATAAAGAAAATTGTATTTTTATTGGAAAATAATTATGAATATAATAATTATGAATATAATTATGAATATTTTTCAGTATCAATTATATTTTATAATGAGAACGATAGAATATTATTATTGATAATTATAAATAATATTATTATAATGTTATAACTTTTCCAAAAAGAATTTAGTTTTCTGCACATGTTCTTTTTGATTAAAAAAGCGAATAGAGAATATTGGCATTGAGACCAGAAAAGGTACGTGGCTTCATTTCTACGAATCGATGTTTTCTTTTTCTGTTCTGCACAAGAGAATAATAAAGAGCAAAGTTTATTCATCGAAGAAAAGAAGCAGGTGCGATGCACGTAAGGTGCACTCTTTCCAGACCACACTCAGCAAGGTCAACACATAAATCGATGCACCTTATCAAGAGACAGTATCGGTCTATTGATTTCATGAGGTCGGGTGCCACACATTATGCTGATCATTTTATCGTTGTATTGCATTCCATCGAAACAAAACACCAAGAAATGCATCGCTTAAAATGCAGAACGTGATACGAATTCTAAAATGATGCCTCAAACATTTCTAGAACCTTACTACACTTGTATTGTTTCTTTATAGTTTTTGCTGTCAAAACACGAGTTTTTTCTATCTTTTTTAAACATAAATACATACAAGAAAAGTGATATTCTAAGTTTTCATTTATATTTTAATTTACATTTTATAGTTTTAATTGAAATGGTCACCCTTTTTTAGAATACATATTTCGTCGTCGAGGAGAAAATATTAAAATTTTTTTTCAATATTAAATATTAAATTAATATTAAATTTCAAAATATTAATTCAATTTAAAATAATAATTAAATTTAAAATATTAAATATTTAAAATATTAAATATTTCAAATATTAAATTTAAAATATTATTTGAATTAAAAATATCAATTAAATTTAAAGATATTAAAAATATTAAATTTAAATTCAATATTAAATTTTCCATTAAGAAATCCAGCTTCACAGTAAAACGCCGATCCCCAAATCTACACCACTTTTGGAGTTGTTTCTGGGTGCAACAAATTTGAGAACATCGTTCTCATTTTGAGAATCTAGTAATAAAGTGTTGAACTGAGACTGTTTTTTCTCATTTTGAGAATCGTAGAATCTCGAATCGACCTGCCATCTAGCTGTCAAAACAATTTTGTGTCCAGCGATTTCCACCAAATGGATGACAGTTGTCAAGTTAGAGATAATATAAATGATATAATTTTTAATTTTCTTTTGTTCAACAACGTGCTCCTGTGATTTCAAATAAAGCAGTGTTTTGATACGTAGGTTAAGATGACACTATTTTGCCATGTCATTTTAAGCTTTAAAGACGATGCAGATAAAATTCTCTAGCAGCATGATACAGTCGGACCTGTAATATTTACACATTAACCTGTAATATTTAATATGTGTTGTATGTTTAATCTCGACCTTTTTTATATTGAGTAGTGAAGAATCAGTCATGGAAATGAAGGTCAAAAGAAAACATGCGATAATTGTTTTTGACATAGTGTGCGTAAAACGCGTTTTTACACACCCATATTAGTGCGTAAAACGTCTTATGTCACACCCACTAATATAAGTGTGTTAAAAACGCATTTTACGCACACTGTGTCAAAATAGTATATTATGCAACATATGCGTAAAGTGCGGTTTTACCCACTTGTGGTGATCGCGTGTGTAAAACCGCACTTTACGCACATGTTACAAAATATACTATTTTGAAAGGTTTTGGTCACTGTTTGGACACTCATCAATCAAAAAAACATTTATTAGATCTGTCAAAAACATACAAAGAAAGTAGAAAAAGGTATAACAAAATAAAAAATAACAGATGATAATAATAATAGAAGATAATAATAGTCCCACTGACTTTATCTTCGTATTTTAGTTTATACCAGGTATGTTGTTTTTCCTATTGTCCTTCCTCTTTTTCCTTGTTATCAATTCTTATTCCTCGTCATATAAATTTAAAATTAAGGGCCTCTTTTTTATGAGACAACCTTTCTTCTCCTTATTTTATTCTTGAGTTTTTTACGAAATATTGTCAACTTTTATCATCTATTATTTTTTATTTTGTTATACATTTTTTTCTACCTTCTTTGTATGTTTTTTACAGATCTAATAAATGTTTTTTTGACTGATGAGGGTCCAAACAGTGACTGGAATGTTTCAAAAAGATTTATCGAATCTTTTCTTTTGACCTTCATTTCCATGACTGGTGCTTCACTACTTAATTTTTAATATACGTACAATATGTATATTAAAGTGCTGCAAATTTTTTTCTTCGAATTTTCATGCTCTCATCGCACAAATTTGTTCCAATCCACAAAAAAAGAAATGCCCTTTTTTTGGCGAAAAATTATATTTAGAGGTTCCGCAAGCCGCATGAAGTTTTACACGTATTTCCCATAAGGAAAAAAAAACGTTTTGGTGAATTTTATTTAAAATCGTCAATATTATGTGAATCGAGTTGAAACAGAACATTTCTCTTCAACAATTAGCCATAGAATACGGATCAACAATTAATTTTTAAATATCACCCCCATTAGTTTCTTTTATAAGGTCCCAAAAAACCCCATAATTGAAAATTTGGTTTTGCAAGTTTTTGGCGCTAATTATTATTTTTGTGCGGTTTTTTTTAGTACAAGTTGTTTCTAATACATAAAATATTGCTTTCTACTGATAATTAGATGTTTACATAAATTGTTTAAGCAATTTATTATTGTTTACGGCAATTTTCTCTTAGAATAAAGTTAGAAAGTCGCGGTTTTTCTCTGAATTTTTAACTTGTTTTCAACTTTTCATTTAGAGCTAGGCAATAATCAATTAATGTTAACAAAAATAATTTTTAAAACAAATTATTATTACTTATAACAATATTGTCTTAAAATAATGCTAGAAAGTTGCGGTTTTTTCTAAAATTTTCCACTTTTTGTCCACTTTTCAATTAGAGTGGAGTAATAATTATTTCAAGTGAAAAAACATAATTGTATAAACCGATTGATTGTTTAAATTCATTATTATTTTTAATAATATTCTCTTTGAATAATGCTAGAAAGTTGTGGTTTTTTCTGAAATATTCAACTTTTTGTCCACTTTTCGCTTAGATCGAGTTAATAATAATTGCAATTTAACAAACATAATTGTTTAAACAAATAATTATTACTTATAACTATCTTTTTCTACAGTAAAGCTAGAAAGTTGCGGATCTTTCTGAAATATTCAACTTTTTGTCCACTTTTCGTTTAGAGTGAGTTAGTAATTAATGCAGCTTAATAAACAGTCAATGCAAGTTAACAAAACATAATTGTTTAAACAATTTATTATGAATTATAACATTATTCTCTTAAAATAATGCTAGAAAGTTGTGTTTTTTAAAAATAATCCACCTTTTGTCCATTTTTTAATTAGAGTAAGGTAATAGTTATTTCAACTTAACGAACATAATTGTTTAAACAATTTGTCATTGTTTTTAATCATATTCTTTTTGAATGATGCTAGAAAGTTGCGGTTTTTTCTAAAAATTTTCCACTTTTTGTCCCTTTTGTAATTAGAGTGAGGTAATAATTATTTTAAATTAACGAAAATAATTGTTTGAACAATTAATCATTGTTTTTAATCATATTCTCTTTGAATGATACTAGAAAGTTGCGTTTTTTTTTAAATATTCAACTTTTTGTCCACTTTTCGCTTAGAGTGAGTTAATAATTAATAAAAATTATTAGGAATAATTATTTAAACAAATTATTATTATTTATACTATCTTCTCCCATAGTAATGCTAGATAGTTGCGGTTTTTCTGAAATTTTTAACTTTTTGTCCCCTTTTCAGTTAGTGAGGTAATAATTAATGCAATTTAACAAACATAATTATTTAAACAATTTATTATTGTTAAAAACTATCTTCTCTTAGAGTAATGCTAGAAAGTTGCGCTTTTTTCTGAAATCTTCAGTTTGCTTTGACTTTTTAGTTATGAACAAATAATAAATGAACATTAACAAGAATCGTTTCTTAAATGTACTTATTTTTTCCAAAGTGAAGTGTTTTTACTCTTTCGCTAATGTTTTACAAATGTTAATTTAAACAAAAAGGCTATCTTACAGTAGAGATAAAAATAAAGGATGGAATAATTAGGAGTAGGTTGGAGCAGTGAGTTTATAAATGACTTGTAAAAATTTTGTTTGGAATTACAACATGAAGTTTATTGCAAAGCGTAAAAGAAAAATTTTGAATTGCACACGTTTTATTATCAGCTCCCCCACCCCCCCCCCGACCCTGGAGAAAACATGTTGTCATCGATGATAGTATACATATATGAAG
>JBAGKK010481321.1:0-16986 GCA_037177015.1 Euceroptres primus
TATATATATACATACACACACACACACAAAATTGATACTCAAATTAGGAGTAGAAAGAATATGATATTTGTAATATGATTTATGATCTGTTCAAAACACAAAAAAAGAATCAATAGATTTTAAAAAATTACTAAAGATAAATTTAATACATTCAAACAATTTGTACATCACAATAGAAATTCAATTTCCAAATTGTTTTTTAATTGTTCTTTAATTACGCTCAGATCTGTTATTATTATGAGAATGACTGCTATGAGTATCAGCGTTGGGTAGTAGTAACTCGTTACAAGTATCTAAGTTACTCAAAAAGATAAGTTACTTGTTTCTTTTGCAGTAACTTGTAACTTTAATTTTACTTACTTTTGAGTTACTTTGTATTTTTTGTATAATTTATTGTATAATCCATTTCATTCTTATAAACAAATTAAGTGTACAATTTGCCACAAATCGTTAGTCCGGTTTAAATTTTTTTTGGCTAAAACTGTTTTAAATTATTGCGGGAATGATTTTTAGTTACAAAACTTTTAAGAAATTAACAATAACTATTGTTATATTATAAACAATTTTTTGGGCAATATGTTTAAATTTGAGCTTTTTCTTGATTCGGATTTCGCTTAATCTCTTGCATTCTTACAGATATTCTTAAAAATAACAGGTGTTTAATTATATTTGTTAAAGTACAATAATGATAATTTTTATAAACAAACGGTAAATTTTGGCATTTTAGCTTTAAAAAAAAATTGTTTTTTATTCTGCAACTGCTTTATAGTGTGTTGGGAGTGGCAGTTAGTCATAAAGCTTAATTAAATTGCGCCAAAATTTCCAGTTTATTTATCGCATTTGTTTACAAAAATTATAATTTTTATATTTTAACAAATATAATTACATATTTTAATACATTTTTAATAATATCTGTAGTGATGCAATTAAAGTAGTTACGGAAAATTAGAATCTGAAAAAAACGCAAATAGAGGTATATTGTCAGAAAAATTGCTTATAACAATAGTTATTGTTGATTTTTCTTAAAGTTTGTGACTAGCGACCACTCTTAATGCACCACAAAGCAGTTGGAGCACAAAAAACAATTTTTTTCTACGCGAAAATGCCAAAATTTTCAATTTTTTATCGCATTTATTTATCAAAATTATAAATGTATTTTAAAAATATAATTAAATAAATATCATTTTTAAGAATATTTGTAGCAATTCAAGAGATTAAGGGAAATCCGAGTCTGAAAAAAACGCCAGCTTAAATATATTGCCCGAAAAATTGTTTATAACAATGGTTATTGTTAATTTCTTAAAGTTTTTGTGACTAGAAATCACTCCCGCAATAATTTACAACAGTTTTAGTAATAAATAAATGTTCCTTACATAACGATTTTTGGCAAAGTATTCACTTAATTTGTTCATAACAATGAAATGGATTACTAACAAATTATTTGTATTCTTTTAGTTCCCCTGAGTTGATTTAAAGCGATTTAAGGCGAGTGTAGCTACGTCGTTTTTGAAAAATAAAAAATTATTTTCTGAAAAGCGGCACTTTTTTCATATTTTGTTTATAAATATAATGCATAAACAAAAGAAAATTTAAAAAGCCATGAACACTATTCTCTTCGAAATTTATTGCTCTTTAATTTGTAAAAGAAAAACTTGAATCGGACAAAAATTGTAAGCTGTAGACTTTTTTGAATTGAAAAATGAAATTGGGCCCACTGTGTGCTATTTAACAACTGCTCTTAAAAATTAATAAGAGATACTATGAAAGAGAGCTGTTTGTTATTTTTTTTTTCAAATTAATATATTGCTGTTCACTTGCCAAAAAATATCGCGTATTTTTTATTTTAACTAATGTCCATCTGTTTGAAATTTTTTTAAACTGGAGGGAAGTGGGAGGTAAAATTTAAAGTAACTTTAAAAGGAACCTAAGTTACTTCCTCTAGTAACTGTAACGAGTTACTTTTTTATAAAATGAACTGTAAGTGATACTAGTTACTTTTTTAAAAAAGGAACTGTAAATGTAACTGGTGAATTTTTATTGCAAAGTAACGTAATTGTAACTAGTTACTTTTAAAAAAGTAACTTACCCAACACTGTTGAGTATGTAATCCGTCCAATTTAGGAAATATATATAGTACACATACGCATGTATTCATAGTGAAAGCATTTGTAAATATAATTAAGTGTAAGTGAAGTGCCTTTGAGTATTGAAAATTATTGTATTTTATTAAATGAAAACTTTAAATTGTATACTCCATAATATTAATGTTTTGTTTACACTTTTTGTATCAAACATATTACGAAACCTAATAAAAGTATTTATTTAATCCAATTGTTGAAATCTTAAACTTTTATTTATGCATTTTCCTAAGAATGAAAGGTTGAAAGTTGATTTTGTAAAAAAAAATTTCCACGATTGTAAACTGTAAAGTTTTGCATCATAAATTTGACATTTTTAATTTTTTTCTTTTATGAGAATGTATTATTACTGTTTATATTTGCCTTTTACTGTTTAATTCATGCAAAAATGTTTCAACATAAATATGTCTAAACAATGTATTTTTTAAAACCCCAAACCACATGGCACAGTACATGCAAATGAAATAAGTATCGAAAGAATGTTGTAATAGTACATACAATCATTAACCACGTGTTGAATCATTCCTCAAACGCGCGTTGGACAAGCCTGTAAGAACCTTCACGAAAGTGAAGTATATTCTTATTTTTTGCAGCTCGCTTTAAGTCGTAATTAATCTACTCTCTGTAAATGCACATATGCTGAGTAATGTCCAGACTTATTATCATACTTCAGACTATTATCATTATTATCATCATAGGAGAAGAAGATTATTCAAGATAAATTACCATATTCATTCGAGCAAAATTTGGATATTATAAAAGACTATTTTTATCATTTCGGGAGTTCAGCTAAACTGTTTTGTTTAGCTGAACTCCCGAAATGATAAAAATATAATATTTCTCAGTCTACATATAGAAAAAAAAGTTATTATGAGTAACAATTTGAACGGTAGAGTTCAATAAAAAAAAGACTCCTCGCATTCTCAGAAATCACTTGTTTTTCATTTATTTTTTATGAAATTATATATAAAATAAAGGAAAAACAAGTGACTTTTGAAAATGCAAGTACCCTGTTATTTTGCACACAAATCACCTTAAATTATTTTAGACAGCCATAGTATTTTGGAAAAATTTTAATGAAGCGTGTATTTAAAAAAAAAAAATCCCTGACATTTCCAGGTTTTTCCAGACATATAAAAATTCAATGACATTTCCAGGTTTTTCCAGGTATATAAAACTTTCCATGGCTTGCTTCACTATCATATAAAACTTCCCTTTCAATTCCAAGTTTTTTCAGGTGAGTAGACACCTTAAAAAAAAGTCAGGAATCGTCAGAAAAGCAGTAAGAGTTTCTGACGATTTCTATCCATATTTGTTACGATTATGGACGAATCTATGGAAAATTCAGTATTCATCAGGAACATTCAGAAATCGTCAGAAGAGATTTATGACTTTTATGATTTCCCGGGGCGTTTATGATAGTCAGACCTTTCGACTAATGACTAATCCGCTTTTACAATTCACAAATTATTTATAATATTTAATTTTTGAATTTTATTTAAATATTATTCACTTATTTATATTTCTTCATTGCTATATTGAGATTTATATTTACTATCTTCCTCTGATAATGAATCCAGAAATGTTATTCGTTTTTGCCTATCTCTTATGGTTTTGGAGATAATTGACAAAAATTATTTTAAAGCTTTTTTGGCAATGTTGTTTATAATATATAAGAAAGTAATATTAAGAAAATGCCATTATTAGCAATATTGTCATTATTTGGATGATTTTTTAAATTTACTATCTTACTCTAATATTTAAAATTTAAGGAAAAGTTATATATTTGTAAACGTAAAAGTGCGTAGATTCTAAATTTTTTATTATCATTTTTCTCATTTCAAAATAGCAAAAATATTTATTGTAAGTAGTGTAAGTCTAAAGTGTAACCTGCTATAAAATTGTAGCCTGGTCCAAAGGATTAAATAAATAAAAATTTTTGAAATTAATAAATTAATAATTCAAAATTCTGAATCTACTATCCGTCCATAAAATATAGAGCCCTCAATCTTTTGCAGAATATTTCTTCCGGAAAAAATTTGAAAAATATGAGACAAAGCACATTCAAAAGAGCAAGATGTCCTCTGTAAGTCTGTACTGCCGTCCAAAGTAAAAAGATACATAAACGAATGTGAAAAATATGTGAAATTTTTTTGTGTTTTATTGAACCTTTATGTGTTCAAAAGTAAAAACTAAAGTCAGAAATTTACATTTGTTAACATTAAAATTTAAAAAGTTTAGGAAGACGTCATCTCCGAAACTAACCAACTTATAAAGTTCATTTTTAAAGCAAATTATACATTATTTATTAACAAAAGCAATGTATGTAATATCAAGCAGAAAAAAGTGATATCTTAATGTTTAAAAAATTATTTTCTGTTCGCTAAAATATAAAGGACAATTCGATTAAGGTGGAAAGAATGACCTGCACAGCAGGAGACTTTTTGACCGTAATATCCTTGACTACTGAAAGTGACGAAAAAAGGGTCAGTGTCAAAGGGCTTCACGCTGTGCAGGTAATTCTTTCCACAATTGAATTGTCGTTAGTATTTTAGCCAACAGAAAATAATTTTTCAAACACTAAGATATCACTTTCTTCGGTTTGATATTACATACATTGCTCTTGTTAATAAATAATGTATAATTTGCTTCAAGAATGAACTTCGTAAGTTGGTTAGTTTCGGAGATGACGTCTTCCTAAACTTTTTAAACTTTAATGATAACAAGTGCCAATTTCTGACTTTGGTTTTTACTTTTGAACACATAAAGGCTCAAGAAAACACAAAAAAATTTCACATATTTTTTACATTTGTTTTGTTAGAGCAGTGACGTCTCAAAGATGACCATTCTCAAAAGACCCTGAAATTTGGGTACTAGTTCACCTTTTTCTGATCATAAAAATCTTCCTGACTGAAAAATTTTATCAAACATTCACAGCACAGAGACCATTTTACTCTTTTAAATGTGCTTTGTCTCATATTTTTCACATTTTTTCCGGATGAGATATTCTGCAAAAGATTTAGGGCTCTATATTTTATGGACATATTTTTTCGATTTCAAATATCTACCTTAAAAGTGTCAAAAATAGTCAGAGTTGTCAGAAATTGACAGGAAGATCATTGAAATATTTTCAGACATAGACAGACTTGACAGGATTCGCGTATGTAATTATTATAATTATTGTTTTGCCTAATTATGCCTAGTTTGGAGCAGTTATATAATTTAGAAAATATTTTACCATCAAAATGTTACCTGAGAAACATCAAGTTTCAAAGTTTTAAAACCACAATTTTTTCATGAATGTATCACCGACACCAGTATCATATAATCATATAATCATCGTAAGATTAAGGCTTTGGTGTAGTATATGTAGTAGGCATGAAGTAGTATTTCATGGTGGTAGTATGTCCTAGAGTCCGTAAAAAGTATTTTCCACGGTATTCAATTCGGAGTAGGTATTGTGTCATAACGTCGTAAGACTTCATAAGTTAACGAACAATGATCGGCTTGTTTGTATTTGTAAGCGAGCGACCCTGGTGAGTGTAAAACGTTGAACACACATGATTAGGTTAGGCTAGGTAACATGCGATTCCTTGATTGTGTCAGTGTACTACATGGCCGCTTCATGACAACATAGCCTCCTCCTGGGTGTGGTTTACGTGGGATCTTTCTTATTCATAGTATCCCTTTAGATTTTGATCTATCGACATTTGTTTCAAATTCCTTCAACTGTTATCTTCGTAAAAAAAAATAATAATGAAGAAACGAAGCTTATCTGGCAACTTTGGTATCGGTATTTTCATTGTTGGTTTAGTGTGTGTTTGTGTTGCATTTGGGACACCTGCGTGGTTAGTCAGTGACTACAGGATCACAGGAGCTAAGCTTGATCAATTAGGACTTTGGAGACATTGTTTTAGGTCTCTCCCTAATCCAGTTGAGTCTGATGCGCCAAAACGATTTTTCGTAGGTTGCAGGTGGGTCTACGACCCATTTACTGCTGGCTACTCTCAAATTCGAGGCTTCCTTTTACCTCGTAAGTATATCTTTTATGTGTATAATATTCGTTATACTGTTTTATTTTCAAACTTGTGTTTTTATTTCTCCAAATTCTCAATAATTCCAAGCTCCACTGACTTTCTCATATATATTTAGTTGCTTCAGCATAAAAGAATTAATTATCAACCAGTAATCGTAGAAGGAGGCGTTAACCAGTTTTATAATTTGTAGTATTTTGTAGTATTTTCTTGTAATGTGAGAAGTAACACCAAAAATTCTAGATGAACTATAAAAAAATATTATAAATACATTTTGTGAATCTCAGTTGGTATAAGGACTAAAGTTTCAAATATTCAAATTAATGACTAATAACGTTTAGGTATTCGCAGAATATCTGGAAATCATGGTCGTTACTCATCAGAGAATTTCCGTAAGAGGAACTTTAAATTAAAAAAAAAGAATAATACACTGAAGCCTCGGTTTATTACGGGTTTCGGGAATTTCCTGAATGGCCTTTGGGTAAACCGAGGTCTCTTAAACGTAAACAAGTCAGGACCGTATGAACTATTTCTGTTTGATTTTTGTCACGAGTGAAAAATATTTTTTAAATATAAGTTTAATTTAACGTTTACTTTACTATTAAGTTTTATTTAGTTATTATTTATGAATTATTATACATAACGCATAACCAAAACACTGAAAACGAACTGATTTTTCTTCCGCGGGGTTACAAAATGTTAATCCATATTTATCCTGAAATGATAAAATTGGTTCAAAGAAAATCAGGGGATTTAGCACACTAGTGTAGTCTATCCATTCCATAATTTTACAAATAGTAAATACCAAATAGTGTAAAAGGACAAATAATGTTAAAAATATCCAATTAATTTTCATTGAGCTAATTTCTAGAATTCACTGTCCTTGACACAGATTTTTCATGAAAAATCCTGTTATTTTCTTACAAAATGGAAACATATTAGAGCTAAAAACTTTAAATATAATATATAATGTTTTTTTAGTATCACACTGAAAAAAACTTAAAAAATGATATGTTTTTTTTTTAGTATCACACTGAAAAACTTTCTCTTTTTTCCTAAAACAACAAACAGGAAAAACTTTCGTTTATTTTCCAATCAACATGTTATTGCAGATTGTTTCATTGAGTTAAAAGAAATAAAATAAAGGAAACATGAAAGTTGTCCATGCCTTTAACTTCTATGCCGTAATTCAGAAGTAGTGTTGTTTACAGTTTCAGGTTCTTTAAAATAAATTTATAATCTGTCAAGTACATTCTGTACTTTATATTGACACTATTTTTTGTTTCAGCATTCATGGTAGTAACCCAAGTATTCTTCACACTTTGCTTCATATCATGCCTGGTAGCATTTGGTCTTGTACTCTTCTTTGGATTATGTTGTGATCCAGAACAGAGGCGATATGTGGAGCTCATTTCAACAATTGGTTATCTGTTACTGTTTGGTGCAGTTTCTGGAATTTTGGCAATAATCGTTTTCGCCTGCCTTGGAAATTCGAGCGACTGGATGCCTGGTCACGAAACCAACTACTTCGGATGGTCCTTTGGTTTGGGTGCAGTCGGCGCTGTTTTAATTTTGATAGCCAGTTTACTCTTCATTGTTGAAGGGAATATTCAGCGTAAAAAACGCAATTACTTGAAAGAATCTCAAACAAGATTTCAACTTGAGTCACGAACCTAATTCTATTGAAATATGCGAGAAATATGTTTGGTGAATGCCTTGTTGAGACACGACTGTCGTCGCATGTCGCGCTGTATCTATTGTAAAAATTTAGAATCTCAGTAACAAATAGCGTCTTTCATCCGTCCATTAATTAAGTAGATTTTAAGAGACCTGTCTTGTAATCATGTAACTAGAGAGTAGTTATTCATAATTTTAGTCGAGCTTCAAAAGCTCAAACTAAAACGGGACTCAAACTTCGAAATAGAAATTTTTCGATTGATATTTTTTATTCAAGGATTTTTTAATTAAGTCATGCGTCACACGATATTATTATGCAGTATATTGGTGAAAAAAAAAACTGCTCATCAAATGAAGTAATGGTAATGACAATTTTTAATTTCTGAGCACGCAAGACTGATTCTAATCTGTTCTTATAAACTTATAAAGTATCTCTAACATTGAAACCATGTGTCGAAAAGAGATGTCAATTCAGAATAATGGTTATTCAAATCTTTTATTGACGTGAAACTTCAATGTATTTTAGATTTAAGATTAGGTTAGAAATGCGTAGCATTTTTTACCTTTTTTATATTATATTTACTTCAATTCTCACATACATATCAAAATTTGTAGATATTAAGAACTAATGTTGTAATGTAATTACAACTTAGTTTTGCAGGACAAAACAGTTTTTCCTTAACTCAATACAGTTGTATTTTTTAGACAGTATTTTTATACTTTAGTTTGCAATATTATAAATACTATGAATGCTCGATGATGCATGTTGGTCATAATCTACTTATCATAAACTGAAAATAGATCTTTGGTATATAATACCTGTGTATAAATAACAAGATGCGTAAACGTATTATTTGTATATCGTTTTGTCAAACTTATTTTTGTTAACATTTAAATTATACATTTCCGTCCAAATGTACAAACTCTTTAAGAGAAAATTAAAGAATCTGTTTTTGTTTTTTCTTTCTTATGTGTCAAGTTTTTTGCAATAAAGATTTTTATGCATATTGTACTTGGTGATTGTACTTGATATTGTTCTACTGAAGTTGTTCTAAGTTGAAAAAAGTGCCTTCTTATAGTCGAGTTCGACTTTCATGGAGTTTGACTTTGTTCTAATATGCATTTGTATCACACGATTCTATAAAAAGACAGTAGCTATCTTAATCCTTGAAAACCAGGTTTGATTCGAAATTAGAGTAATTGTATTCATCTAGCACGTACGCAGTAAAAAATGCACTACTTAACTTGACATTGCTCTAAAAGAAGGAATTATGTGAGAACAAATCTCAAGGATTTTAAATGAAACTTTCTCTGTTTTGAGTAATACATATCGTCTTGTCTTTCTGTATATTCATATTTAATGTTCCTATATGTTTTCCTTAATTTCAAGTTTCTTTAAAGAAAAAAAAAGTGGGAGAAAACACTCACTTATTATGTAATATGCATAATATACAAACTTATTATGTAATATACATAATTACATTATGAATAAATTATATTTTTAAATATTTAAATGAGCCAAAGAAATTTGTTAATGGGATTTTAGAGGTTATAAGTAAAGTTTCAGTCAGATGATAAAAAATTGAAAGAAAACCTTCCTTGTGCTTTATGTAATATTTTTAAATATTTAGAGAAGCCAATAAAACAAATGTTTCTTTAATGGGATTTTAGAAGTTTGAATTAAAGTTCCAGTTAGACGATGCGATAAGATGATCTATTTTTTCCATATAAAAAAAATTCAATATCGTTGCTCAAGGTAAGAACATCTTAAAATAGAGCTTTTCAATTTTTATTACTTTCTCAACATATACGGATGGTATAAAGATGAGAAAAAATATTGGTTTCAGTTTCAGAAAAAAATTAATTGTAATCTGATGAGTTTTGAATTTGAGTGCGAAGCTTATATTTTTTTCTAATTTCGACATTTGGATCTTTTGGTCAATGTTTAATGCAAAGTAGCTGAATACATATACAAAAACTAAAAATTTTTAAACGCACTTGGATTGAAAAAGACGCGCTTTCAGCAACTTTTGGTACTTAATATAACTGAAGGAAATTACTTTTATAGTTCTTGGTTTCAACACTAGTTCAATCTTCCCAGGGTTTCATAAGGGATCGTTCATAAACTACGTAGCCTTTTTGGCTATAGTTCAATACACTCGTATCTCCCTCTATGCCAAGCAACTGAGGAAGACACGAGTATACCACACTATAGCCAAAAAGGCTACGTGGTTTATGGACGATCCCTAATTGTAAACCCACACACTATCAAGCAACAGAAAAAGAGGGGGGGACCAACTAAGAAGCGGAAATTCAATGGAAACAACACCGAACGCAAGGCGTGGCAACTGACAAGTGTATGACGAATATTTTTAAATTGCATTAAAAAAGCACAATCAATTAATTTGGCCAGTATTCATAAGGCCAGTATTCACTCCAAAAATGTCGGTCGAAAAGATAGAATACCACAAAGCTTCCAGTAAGTTTCTAGAATATTGAAAATACCATTTCAGAAATTCCTCAAGTTAACCTATATTTATATTTTCCACAATGTTTGTTAAATAGATGCAGTGGTTTTCGGAGGAATACTAACATACATAGCTGGACTTCTCCTAGTTATGTCTTTTTCAAGGTAATTTAATTTTAAAAAATACTAAAAAATAACAGCTATTTTCATAGTTTAAAACCAGCTCAATTTCGTCCTTTATTTGTTATTGCATTTGGCGTAAATCAAATTTCCCGAAAGGTGTGATGCTTGTTCAATTGAGAAAAGATCAGTTGTAAACTAGAAGAGTTGTTAAAAACATGTGAAACTAATGAGAGATTTTCATCATTTTCAATGATGCTGAATGCCCCAAAAAATGAAAATTACACAGACTAGGTTAACTAGGAGGCTTTGCCCTATTTTGATAACCAAGGCGACCACAAGATCAATTTTTCAATTTTCCTGACATTTCCCAGACTTTTAACAAATTTCCCTGACAGAAAATTATTATAAAAACGAATAAGGTTTCATTGAAATGGTTAAATGCTAAATAGCCAAAGGCCACAAAGAAGAAGAATAAGGTTTCAATAATGTACCAAAACAAAAAGTAAAACAAGCCAGGAAATTGTAATGTAAAAAAAGTTGAAAAAAATATTTGTATTGATATTGAAAAATATTCTTAACATACCGTAGAGTGTGGCTATTCGCGCATGGTGGGGCTAATAGGTACAACTCACTTTAAATAATTATATTTTTTAATATGATAATTAGAATAAAAAAAATAATCTCCTAGCATATAAGATTTAGAAGGATTTCTACTTTACTGAAGTTGAGGGTGAAATTTTATACGACCTCTGCACAAGTATTGAAAAATATTTAAATATGTGGGTGCATTTTAAAAAATTGGTTAGACCTCCAAACTTAGTATCAGTTCAATAAATTAAAAGTAATAAAAAATTCTCGTTTGCCCGTGTTTTTCTTCCAAATTTAAGTGGTAAAAGGAATTTGTTTCATAAATGCAAGTTTGTGCTTTCATTAATTAGTTCAAAGGTTATATATATAAAATTCGAAGATCAGCGGTACAATTCGGCTGGTTCAGCAAATAATGCTATGTGCTAATTTTTCAGTTTTGTGCAATTGGGTATTTGTTTCTTTTTTAAAAAGCTAAGTTGACATAATATTTCACAATAACTGGTAGTTTTCGAAATATAACTGTATAAAATATGTCAGAAACCTAACCTCACTTTTCAATTTCTATTATTTTCGATTTTGCAGCTCAATCGATGACAGAATCAAGTTTTTTTGCTGCATTTTGAGAATTTTAACAACAATTATAAGAGAAAATATTATCCCTCAAAAGTTATCTGTAATTATTATTATTATTCTAATATAGAGCCAACTTTTTTGCTTCCAGGAGAAAATTTGTATCAGTTAAATTATAGATTATAGATCACTTAAATTGCTCAGTTGGAGATGGCCAGTAAATTAAATGGTTAGATATTCGTTAATATTAATGTTGATGTTTGTTTTATTTTTTTCTGTTCGATAAATCTCAAACTAATCTGAATTTCTTAATTAAACTTTTTTTTCATACTTTATCGTCAAAAGGTATTCTCAAATAGTTAAATAATAATTCTAAATAGGATTTAGGTATTAAAAAATTGTTTTATTCATTTAAAACATAAAAAACAATAGTTGTACTTATTTAAAAGATCGGCGGCACAAAAAGGTACAACTTTTTAACAATAATAATTAGTGAGTAGAAAATGATTTAAAAATCGAGAAATGATTCATTTTTCTTCAGAATTGAGTTCTCTACAAAAATGAAAAATCTGAAAAAAAATTTTCTTATGCGTAAAGTTAAAAAAACCTCAAAAAATACGTAAAAGTTGTACCTAATAGCCCCACCCAACGGGAAATCAATTTCTATTTTCCCTGGCATCTACTCGCATTTCCCTGACTTCCCTGACATGTAGCCATCCTGATAACGTTTCACTAATCCAGAGTTTTTATTTTGGAGATGTTTTTATTAAAGCTGAGGTTTAAGTTTTTAAACCCTTTATCTATATATTCTTATCTTCAACAGGATTTTATTTCACTGTTTCAATTTGATTTCAGTCCATACTGGATGCAGTCCTACGAAGAATCCTTCAGTAATTTTAAACACATGGGTTTATGGGAATACTGTTTTGAGCATTTCCGATTCCCCAACTACCAATTCGATAAAGTTTTTGATGGATGCAATCACATATTTTCTCAAGAATATTATGTACTCCGAGAATGGCTAGTACCTGGCTGGCTCATAGTAGTTCAAGCATTCGTGACGATTTCTTTGCTCCTGTCTTTCCTTGCCCAAGGATTAATCGCAATGATTATGATTCGTTATCCACTGAGATTTGTTTTGCGATACGAGTGGTTACTCTCTGGCATTTCTTGCGTCTGCGACATCGTCTGCTGTAAGTAACTGATTGTTGTAACTTAATGAGACTCTAGTTTGAGAGATGTTTTTTTTAAATTACTGATAATTTCAGGTGTTCTGATGTTCTTTGCTGTGGTGATATTTGGAGCAATGTGCTGGAAACGAGAATGGTTAATGTATCCAAACTTCAACCATTTGTCGTGGTCTTATGGGTTGGCAGCAATCTGCACCTTTTTCCACGCATTAGGAGCCTTCTTCTTATATCTTGACTCACGTGCTGGTTATAAAGTACGTAAGGAATCTCGCAATTTAGTCATGCAAATGCAACCGAATCCTCAAAGTCAGCACAGCTTGCATCGTAGCGGTTACATATAATTTTTTAAGATGTGTATTCAAATAGTAGACGTATTTTCTCAAAAAAAATACACTGCTACGTATCTTATCGATACTCATAGTTTGGGATCTGAAGATATGAAATACTTTCGAGCGCAATCTAATTTGCAGCTTAGGAACAACTTAGTATTAAACGCATGTACAACTGTATTCCGTCCAATTTTTGTGAGCTTCGTTGCATATCGAGTTTAATAATTTAAGATCTCTTATTCGAGTCTCTTCAATACATAACTGAGATGACATTTGTTATGTGGGACAATATTTTTTATATCGTGTCCTATGTTGAAAGTGAAAAGATTGATAAATTTTAAAATATATTTAAGAAATTTGAAGGTGAGAATCAATTGAAGAATGTATTTTTGGAGTAAAAATACATTATATACAGGTATTTCAAATCTCGTACTCATATAATTTTTAATATGTGTGTGCGAAACTTGACTCGCGTTAGTTTAAAGTAAAGTGCACTTATTTGTATTTTATATGTGTTTTTGGGTCTATAAAAAATTGAAATTTAACAGAAACACGCTTTTGCATTAATTTTGAACTTTAAAATTGAAAATTGAAGTGTGCTTCGTACACTATTATTTTGTAGCTTTCCAAGTCATCCATATAACACGTAAGAAAAGTTTATTTTAGAAAAATATGACACCATTCAAAATATGACCATTTGTTTTAGAAAATGATTCAATTTTATACAGATCCTTACGTCAATAAGAAACTCCATAAGACTTATTTTGAAACTGAATTTGCATCAGTTGATGGAATGATTATTGCAAAAAATGCTTAACATTTAAACAATTTCATTCCTGTTTTAAGATGTTAAAGTCTGCTAGAATGAGATTTATGATTAAATAAGCGCACTCTATAAATATCTTTTTTTTA
Source organism: Euceroptres primus (assembly GCA_037177015.1). Lineage (NCBI taxonomy): Eukaryota > Metazoa > Arthropoda > Insecta > Hymenoptera > Figitidae > Euceroptres > Euceroptres primus. Next base: position 14,029 of record JBAGKK010481321.1, read on the forward strand.
CCGATTTACAAAAAAAAATTCTGTTACAAGTTAGGAGCTTTGTATAATTTATAAAAATGAAGTGTCAAATAAACTGATATGTAAATAAGAAATTAATAGTATGATTGACCTCTGCGAAAATAAAATATCCTAACATTTTGTTCCTACTAAAAATTTTTGAAAGAAAGCGATTTTCGCGAAATTCTGTTTTTGGACTTTCAACTTTGAAGGCGTCGCGTCCAATACTAAATTTTCTGAGTTTATGGGAACTAATATTTTTTTTTAAAAGGTACGGAATATATCTGGGAGTACTGGACGTACTAAACTCAATACCGACAATATAAGATCTTTTTAGATGGTCGTACATAATTATTTAATTTATGAACTTTCCCCATATGTAACCACTAGTTTTTCTTTGTTAGAGAAATTGTACATACCTGGTTTTCCTGAATTGGCAGCGATATCCAGAACCATACCCATAGTTTCTATAGGAGGATTTCCATCAAGAATGATCAGATCTGCTTTCTCCAACTTAGACTGGTGCTTCTTTATCAAAGAACAAGTAATTTCTGAAAATACTTCCATTTCTCCAATTCCAAAGCAGCACTCACCTTTATTGTCTAGTACGGCAGTGTACCTAAAAACCAAAGGAAAATGAATATGTATACATATAAAAAATGAAAGACTCCAAAGCATAAAAACATAATGGTCAAGAAAATGTCAGGAAAGAAAAAATTTTGTAACTCGCCATTTAAAAATTTTAAGGTAAATAAAGAAATAAAGAAGATATGGTTTAAAGATCTTTGAGGTACTCTAAATTAATTATGTACTTCTTAAAATGTCTAACACTATATTTATTTGATTTTTTTCTTTGGTAAAAATTGAAATTGTTTTAAAAAGCTAAGAATCTACAATCCCTTACGCAAATACTTACCTTGCGGTGCGTTTATTTGATAAAATTTGCAAAGTATCAAAACCTCCTTTAATGCTTTTGATTACTGCTTTACCAGCATCATCATTTCCAACGACTGATATAAGTTTTGTATCAAATAAGCCAAGGTTGACCAGGGCAGAAGTCAAATTTCGACCAACTCCACCGCAAGCTTCTCGGCTTTGACCTTTGTGTGTGCTTCCATTAAACTGAAACAATAAATCATTATTTAATACAATATTTTTATACTCAGAACTTAGAAGAAAGATTTTCAATGCTCGTTTGACATTTAAATCACTAATTTATTTTTTGTGAACTATGATATATCTTCAATAGAGAATACACTCATCTCTCGATTGAGCGCCGACCTCGGGTCTAGTCGGCACAGAATCGGGCGCTATTAAAATCCAGTTTGAACCGGATTTAAAGCGACGAGCGAGCACTCTTATGTCAACACTCAGAACCGCATACATATATAGTCTTTGAACGTACGAAAGTATATGCCCAGAGAGTCGCGATTTAAACAACTCCTGATACAGCCCTGACTGTCCGAGAGATGAGCCTCAGTGAAGGGTGTCAAGGGACGCTCAGGGAGTGGGGGGGGGCAGAAGCAGTCAAGCGTGAAGAACCTTGAAGCTGGCGCTCAACTGGGCGGAACTCAATCGAGAGATGAGTGCAATGTCTTTTTAACTTTTTATGAGGCCGGCCGGCCAGCCACTCTTTTACAGAGTGGCCGGCTTCACGGTTGTTCACGCTTGACTGGTTCTGTCTCCCTCCCTGAGCGTCCCTTGACGGCCTACAGTGAAGCTCATCGCTCGAACAGTCAGGGCCACCAGAAGTTGTTTACACCGCGACTCTCTGCGCATTTACTTTTGTACGTTCAGAGACTGTATATGTGATCCTGAGTGTTGACATAAGAGTGCTCGCTCGTCGCTTTAAATCCGGATCAAACTGGCTTTTAACAGTACCCACGAAGTGGCCGTTTATCCCCGAAGCCACTCTGTGGGAGACGAGTGTATTTGTTTATATGTATATTTCTGAGTTATAATTTATAATTATTAATTAAAAATGTAGCTGTGCTAGATGGTTCAGTACTGAAAAATCTAAAGCCAGAATTTATATTAGAGCCAGCAGTTTAAAGTCCAGCTTAAAATATTAAGCTTAGTAAATGAAACTGAATACCCAAGCTGTGGGTTTTGCGGTGTACGCAGCAGTAAGCTGATAGAAAAAAAAAACCTATTCTGAACTGTAGTTCACTAATGAACGAATAATCATTAGTAAACCTCTGAAGATTTTATTTTATCCACGCTTTAAAACATTTTAAAATGAGTAAGGTTTTATACTTTTAAATCAGAAATGTTTTTAATAGTTCTATTCGAACTAAATTTAGAATGTTACGCAAAACTGTCTTGATGGAAATTTATTACGTGAAAACATTTTTTTGAATCAGAATTCATCGTTATGTGACATGGAACCTAGCTTTTCGTAGGAAACTGTTTTCAATATTTTTAATAAATAAATTACTAGTTTTTAAAATTTTTATTGATGGAAAATCCTGCAAGATTGACTTCAATCCTAATATCCAATCAAATTGTTAAATATATTCAAAATACATTAAATAAAATTTTAAATAATCTTCTTTGTAAATAAATTTATATTTATTAGAACAAATTAAAATTAAAATGCACGCTCAAACTTTTTTTTCAATATTCAAAAGATGTAGAATCAGATCTAAGGAAAATTAGCCGCAGGCGGTAATATGAATAATTATTATTCTGATTCTTACGCAAGATTTCGAAAATAGATTAAGGAACCGAAATCAATTAATGGTGATGATCATTATTTACTAGGTACCCAAGAAAAGTGATGACATGATGAAGAAAATAATTAATATCGTCGAAAGCGCAAATAACAAAGAAAAGATATCCCTAAGGTAGAACCCATAATATATGTTACTGTAATAACATAATTTATCAAAATCTACCTGCAAGTTAGAATGAATATTTCATTTAAATTGGGTAGGGGAGTATTGGCTACATCTGATATAT